>CABFOV010005398.1:7601-42926 GCA_902141375.1 Timema poppense
CCCAAATAATTTCTTTTTACAAAGTTTCTTTAAACCAGTATGGAAATAAAACCAGGTAGTTTTAACTTCGCTTGTATTAAAAATCAATGCATAAAAAGTGCTGGGACCTGCGCTACTTATATTAGGAACGCTGTAGCGTGCTGCGTGTCTTAGTGAATGGTGTAGCGCACCACAGAAAATAAACTAATTGGTAACACTTCTCTTTGAATTGGTCAAGATAGAATCAAAGTAAATATTTTTTTCCCCCAACCAGATCTTACTACTTGTTCAGGTTATACTAATTACACTAATGAATTAGGCAAGAGGAAGGTTATATTTGTAGTAAGTGTACCTGCATTTG
Source organism: Timema poppense (assembly GCA_902141375.1). NCBI lineage: Eukaryota > Metazoa > Arthropoda > Insecta > Phasmatodea > Timematidae > Timema > Timema poppense. The sequence continues at coordinate 7,942 of CABFOV010005398.1, forward strand.
CATGAAGGGAGATCAAAAAATCACCTTCATTAAATTTGACCAAGATTCAAACCTTGATCTCCCTGTAGTGACGCCTTGGTCCATTGGACCACCAATGCAGGTACTAAAGTAGTTGAAATCTTATAATAACCACTATGTGCGTAAAGCTCGTGATGCAGCCTCTGTGTAATGAACTGAAGAAAGGTTAAAACAATGAGAAGGGGATACGAAGCCCTGCTTATCCTTCACCTCTGCACTCACATCCTTCCTCTGTTCTGTCGAGATGCGACGGGGCCGCTTACCCCACACTCGTGTGTCGAGCCGGCTTTGCGCCAAGTAGTTTAAAACTGTTCACGATTCAAAGTATACAAGCTAAACAAGTCTTATTCATTTTTTCCCCCAATCACAATATTAGAAAACCTGATTATCATGAATGTTAAAGTCCGACATCTTAGTTCAATCTGTAGAATGTCTGTCTACTGAGCCAAGGAGCCAGGGTTCGATTCATGGCATGGTCAAAAGATCTATCACTGGTGAAATGTTGGTTTCTTCGTTCACAGTGATGAGCTAACAGCTGGGTGTTGTGCCTGTACTAGATTTAATTTAGCCAATAAGTCATGCGCTAAAAAAAATATTTGGTTCAGAAAGAGCTCATTAAATGGTAAATTAACATTCTGCAGTCAGATGGTCGGGATTATTCTATACATACAATTGGTCTAAACCACAATAATAATAATAATAAAAAAAAATATTTGAATTTATTTCTTCCGAATTCTCGAATCTCCTTAAAGATTCCAAGATTATAGAGGGGCCCGTCCTTGAAATGAATGCAACAAAATAGTCTGAATAAGACCCTCTAGAGCCAAGGGCCTGCGACAATGCAATAAACTGAAAATTAGAGCGTTCATGGTAAGGTTCTCGCAACAATGCAATGTGTGACCCACACTCAAATTTGAATCATGACTCTCAAACACATGGGAGTGTGAAGACCTAGGATCCTAGTGTCGACACAAACATCACAACCAGTATTTACAATCTGACATACGGGACGGACAGAAAGAGGAAAGTAGACATGATAAACAAGAAGAGCCGCTCAAAAAACTCGAGTGAAGATGTAGGGAACGTGAGTGAAGGCAACTGTTTTTTGTAGCAAAATTTTTGTTTGGGTGAAAATGAATAAAATATTGCTTCTATACAAACATAGCTTTCTTCATACGATGATATCAACATTTGTTGAATAACTGTCATGAGCATAGAAGTATTAGTTGGCAAACTTTTTAAATGAAGAAAAAAAGTCATTAAATTCCAGTACACCCTCGATAGATATTCAACTAGTGTTGAGGTAATCATGTGAAGAAAATTAAACTCTTTTATGTTTCTATAGAAGCAATATTTGATTAGTTTTGACCAAAAAAAGATTTGTTATAAAAAGTGTAAAAAAAACCTGCCCTTTTCTTGTGTTTCCTGCATCCCCACCTTAAAAGATTTAATCAATAAAGTCTATAGAAATAAACTAACACCAGTTTTGTTTTGTCGCCATGTTTTACTACCCGTTCGGGCTATATGCATATGTACTAATAACACTAATTTGCTAGAGATGAGGAAGGTTCAATTTAGAGAAAGTGTACACACATTTGTTGTGGAGGAAGTGTGATAAACCAATTAGGAACACCTCCCCCCCCTTCCTCCTTCCCCAATATCTGTATTGTACATCAATATTCACATCCTCAGCGGCCCAGTCTGTTGCGAGAGTGACGACTCAAACTATGCGACCACTGAAGCTGGTAATACCAGTATTGATAGATTTTTAAACAGACGGCTCACAATTTCTAAACTCTCATTTAAGACTAAATATTATTATTATTAGCACCGCGTCTTACTACCCGGTCGGGTTATACGCACTTACGCTAATGTGTAATGGTAGGGTGATTGTGAGATGAAATGGAGAACCTACAGTTTTAACGGTGGATCCGAACCACGGTGGAGGCCTGGCATTCCCCACATTCACAAGATGTCTCGTCAGAGGTGAAGGAAGGGTTTGGTAATCAGATAAATCTTTGCCGGGACCGAGGATTGAACCCCAGACCCCCAGCACAGAAGTCTGACACCTTACCCCTAGACAGACAGGTCACCTACTTTAAGACTAAAGTTCGGCTAAATGTTCTCATCCACTTCCTATTCTCTGGCTAATTGCGTAACTATTTTTTGTGATTATTGCAACCACAGTTATGTTTTAATTTCCAAGGGTTAGCAAGCGTGATGAACCAGTGTCACCAACATTCTAAGTGTGGAATATAACCAGCATGAAAAATAAGTCAGGGAAACATGAATTTTTAATTTCAGCCCAGAGCATGTCCCATTACCTGAGGACCCCTTGGGGTGCTGGTATTACATTGTCGAGGTTGTCAACCCTGGTACAGCCGGACATTGCCCAGGAAACTTTGGCAGAATCCGATACTGGTATGTTTAATAGTTTAGCGTTGGAGTGTTGGTATTGTGACCAAGGGGTTAGGGAGACTGACTTTAGTGTATTTTCAGGCTCGTAACACAATCTATGGGTTATTAGGACCTGGGAGCGCACACAAGACTTATTGAAACATTTGTGTGTGGGTTTGTCCTTTTACCTTGACACGAGCCTAATTTTTTTTCTTATTTTTAATGTGAACTAAGTCAACCTTGAAAGTTAGCAGTCTTGCCTTGACTGATTACACTATGACCCTATCTTATAAGCTGCACCATAGTGGAACAACCACGGTAAGCTTGACTCTTAGGGTGTGGGAAGGATACAGTTCTATTTTAAATAATGATGGTTTTTAAGTTTTTGTACAAAATTATCCTCAATAATGCACTTTAAATAGAAACTAACTAGAGTAAAACTTTGCATCAATTCTTTTGTCATAAAAAATAGTAACAGAATGTATATACATTTTTTTTGGCCGTGATAACTTATTGATCTGAGGTCCGGTTGCTAAATTTTTACTAAAATTATTTTGGGATAGGTCTTTAATAAGAAGTATGAGGGCTCCAAAATAAATTCCTAATACAACAAAACTTAAATCTAATATTTTCTTTAATCCTTAAGTTTTATATGATTTGTTGTGTTAATAAATGTAAACACTTAATTACAAAAGCCTCTATTGTTTGTGATGTTAGTTCACTCTGGCGTGGTTGACCAGCCAAGACTATTGGATCCCTTGAAACATCCTGATTACTTCAGAGTTCACGAGTTATTCACCATACGGGACCTGTTCGATGCTAGGGTGCATTTGGGACACAAAGAGGGGTCCTTGGACAACAGGATGCGCCCTTTCATCTTCGGCTCCCGCCTCGGACACCTCGTGTTCGACCTCGACATCACAGGATATCACCTGCGCCAGGCACTCAACTTCATCGCGCATACCGCCTTTAACGATGGCCTTGTGCTCTTTGTGTACCGCGGCGCCCAGAACGCGCAACTCGTCCAACAGACCGCGAAGGAGTGCGGAGAGTTCGCGCACACGAGGTTCTGGCGTGGAGGTATCTTCACAAATGCGAACAAGCAGTTGGGAGTGTCGACGCGTCTGCCCGACCTGTGCATCTTCTTGAACACCCTGAACACTATCTTGACCCAACACGTCGCGGTGAGGGACTCGGCGAAGATGTGCATCCCGACGGTTGGTATCGTAGACAGTAATTGCAACCCCAACTTGATTACATACCCCGTGCCGGGTAACGACGACACGCCATGCGCCGTGGAGCTGTACTGCCGGCTGTTCAAGGCGGCCATATTGCGCGGAAAAGAAGAGCGGAAGAGAGTCCTCGAGGAACAAGCAAAGGAACAAGCAAAGGTGCAGTAGTGTCGTTTCTTCACTCATACGTGAGGGAAGGTTAATATAAACTTTAAAAACATTTTGACTGGTTTGCTTGTACAGACTCGAGTCAAATTAAAGTAGCCAATGTTATCACTTTTTTTTTATTAAATGTAATTAAAATACAAATATATATATGTAACCATGAGAGACGTAAGCTATAAAACAAAGTTTCAAGACCGGCCTCTTCTACTGCGAGAGTAGAAGGTTAGACCTTGTGGCCAGCGATAAGAAGACAGGCCTTGTCTTCTGCAAAGGAGAGTAGAACAGGGTGTCCAAGTTCACTTTTGAAATTCAACGTTAATCCAAATTGAATATATGAAATATGCTCGAAGCCAAATTCAAATATTTTATATTATAATTGTTTTATGGTGGAAATCATATTATAATATTATGCTTAACTTTATGCACCAATATCATTTAAAAATAGAGGGGGCGAATTACGAAACCTCAGGAAAAAGGTCACAAAGGGCACACCCCTTGTTCTAGCAGTTACTGTTGACTCATCACTGTTACTCTCTTTCTTAGACAGTATTATTATTATTATTAGCACCGCGTCTTACTACCCGTTCGGGTTATACGCACTTACGCTAATGTGTAATGGTAGGGTGATTGTGAGATGAAATGGAGGACCTACAGTTTAACGTGGAATCCGAACCACGGTGGGAGGCCTGGCATTCCTCACATTCACAAGATGTCTTGTCAGAGGTGAAGGAAGGGTTTGGTAATCAGATAAATCTGTGCCGGGACCGAGGATTGAACCCCGGACCCCTAGCAGAGAAGTCGGGACAGTCTTATTCTTTGTCGTTTAGAAAACTTGGTGGCTGGGATGGGGTAAGAGACAAACAAGTCGGGAGATCTCTCAGGAGTTATTTGTCAAGTCCAGAAAGTGAGGGAGAGATATATTCTGGGGTGTGGAAAAGGTCAAACATTTATGAGGGATAGGGGGTGTGTCTGTTGTTGGCCGAGCCAGACAGGGAGTAGGGTGTAAGGGGTGCTAAACAAACACCTTTTAACCAGTGTCAAACCTATAGAGAACATCGAAGGGGTATTAATAAACCTAAGTAACTTTCAAGAGGTTTCAAATATAGATAATATTTTGCAAGTTTCATACCTGTATTTTTTTGCACACTTGAAATAATCAAAATAAATTAACTAATACAAAATAATTTCCATCAAAAATGTAATAAAAGTAACTATTTGATTTGCATTATATGATATTAATTCAAAATTTTATTTTATTACCTTCAGCAATTTTTTTTAAGCACAGCGTTTTAGTACTCGTTCCGGTTATATACCTAGGTACTAATTACTCTAGTGTGTTAGGAATGAGGGAGATTTGAATCTAGAGGAGATGTACCTGCATTTGCGTGGATAGGCGGGAAACCCACCCTTAATACACCAAACCAGGATCGAACTACGATCTCCCTGTCATCAGCAGTCTAGTCTATTGCCTTAGACCATGCGGTCACCGAAGCGGATTTTAACAATATTATAACTTATCTAAGTCTTACCATATTAGTCCAGAAATCAATATATTTTCTAATCCAAAAATATTCTAATGCGTAATTTTAAAATTTGCCGAATCCCAATATTTTAACCCATTTTCCGTCCCTAAATAAAAACATATTCCCATCCATCCCAACTTACAAAATAATGTGAAATAAAACATGGTCTAACTCTAATTTGATGAATCAAAACTATCACATTTCGCAATTCACCTCAGTTTTTTCATTAAATCATCAATTTGGAACAACTTAGAATTGTAATAACTGAAAGGGACCACACACACAATATCACAATTTTTCCATTCATTCCTGTTTCATCAAATATTTTACTTAAGTGAAAAATGACTGTCTTTGATTAGATAAAAAAAGAAAAAGAAAAGAAAAACAACCTACCTTCCTTTTTTAAGATGGTCTGTCACTCTCAAACAATAATCCAGATCATATTTTTCCAAGAAATATTGCAATAATCGACCACATTTCACCTTTTTTTTTGGTGGTAAACCCAACTTTTGTAAACTAAGCACAATTGCCTTTTTGTCTGGGTGAATGGGTGGGGGCGGGAATCTTGAAAATCAACTAATGTTTCATACCAAGTAAACTTGCGTAACTTTCCATTACAAATGAACCGATTCAAACAGCCACACTCAAATGTAAAAGAGAAATGATGTCATGAAAATAAAAATACAATTTTTTTAAAAATAATATCCAAAAACAGCCTTCATTAAGAAATGTTTTGGTTATAAATATTGCAATATCAAAATTCGACATTTTAAGTTGTTACAGTACAAAATTAAATTAAAAATGATATATGTGGTAGCTATCACTGTTTTGTTAATTAGATTTAAAATGTTATAGCTCATTCAATGAGCTATAAGATAATTCAAAGTAAGCGCCAGCCCAAACTGTTAAAAGGAACTCAATATAAAATATATATAAACAACATAATTTACATTTTTTAAACTGTCAAAGGACATTTTCTTGTGTCTCATTATTGAGATAATAGTATGAAAAAATACTGTCTCAAATTGAATAAGTGGTTTTCATATATTAAACAGTAAGATTTAAAAATGCTACGATTAATTTTAAAAATAATTTCATTTACATTTTAATTGCTAGTAAATGTCCATCAATTTGAGTGTCTCTACCTATGTTTATTGAATCTAAGATTTCGGCGATTATATTTCCCTTTGTTTACTTAACTATACATGCATCATACCAACATGATTAACTATCAATTCAAATATAAACCCATAATAGTTGTTATAATTTATGACTCTGAGATAGGTTAAGTTGTTCATTATTCAGTTAGCTTGGACGGATTCACGGCTGTCACGCAGTTTCAAAAAGTATTTGGCACCTAGTAAATGGCTCAACCTGAAACATAAAGTAACATTTAAAAAAAATAACTGGTCAGGGGTCAAACCTGAACCTCAACCTACTATTACCCATATCTGTGGCTGTTTGGGCTTGACAACGCCACTTTTGTATTGGACTGAATTGTGGTTAGAATCACTGCATCTTCTTGCCGCTTATGTACTAATTACGTTAATAGGTTCGCGATAGGTAAGGTTGAATTTAGAGGGAGTGTACTCGCATTTGCTTTAGAGAGAGGGTGGGAAACCATTTAGTAAAAAAAACACCCTCAGTACACCTGACCGGGATCGAACCGTGATCTGATCATCGCCATTCTAGTCGATTGGGGGAGTGACGTCTTAGATCATTAGACCACCAAAGCTGATTTGAGTGTAGTCAAGGTTTTTTTTCCCCCCCTAAATGTTTTCTCACTCTGCCACCATGAAAATGCAGGTACATTTCCTCTAAAACTACTTCATTGGCTTAGTTAATTTAGACTTTCAACCCAAATGGGAACTGAGATGTGATGAAAAGATCCACAACTTACTACTGGAGTGTTTGATTTAAGTAACAGTTGTACACACTTTGGTGACTGCATGGTGTAAGGCGTCACTATTGCATTATTATTATTATTATTATTACTGCCCTTTCGGGTTATATGCACTTACGCTAATGTGTAATGGTAGGGTGATTGTGAGATGAAATGGAGGACCTACAGTTTAACGTAGGGATCAGAACCACGGTGGAGGCCTGGCATTCCTCACATTCACGAGATGTCTTGTCAGAGGTGAAGAAAGGGTTTGGTAATCAGATAAATCTGTGCCGGGACTGAGGATTGAACACCGGCCTCCAGCATAGAAGTCCGACACCTTACCCCTAGACCGTCAGGTCACGGACATCCTCACTAATGCAATAGAATGAACTGGCAAATACAGGAATATTGGGGTTTGATCCTGGTAAAGTGTACTGAGAGTGGCTTTTCCTAAATGGTTTTCCATTTGATACAAATGGGGGTACATTTCCTCTAAATTTATCCACCACATTAGCGTAACTAGTACAAAGGTGCATAACCTGAATGAATAATAAGGTGCGATGCTAAAAAAATAAAATAAAAAAGGTTAAATAATTTGATAGCTGTCAACTCACACTTTGCCCACGTTGGGGAAATAGACGAATATATATGCCAGCGGTATTATGGGCAACGGTGCCATCCACACCTCAGAGCTCTTGTTGGCGAGAGCGACAGCACAAAGGTGTCCACAACGCTCGGCAGTCATACGCCGGTCGTCCGGATTTACCGACTTACCGAATTTCTGTGACATACCAATCAATGAGATAGAATTAATGTTTCATAGACATTTAATTTCTAACAAGTTCTTCAACGGGTGCAAGCGCCAGAGGCCGACTCTGGACCCGGAGGAAAGTGACGATGAAACTCACAAACCTTTGTTTTAAGTTACAGATAAAGTGTTTTGTCAGTTGAGATTCAAAGTGAATATTTTACTGGTTTGTCTTCTTTAAACATTTCTGTTAGTAACAAATAAGGCTGAGGAGTTGGTATTCCAAGACTCGGACTCTTTCATAAATGACTAATGTATACATATAAACACACACCTAATCATGCCGTTCCTTTAATGGACAGGTAATAAACTGTGCAAATAGCTAAAAAAAAAAAAACTTCATACTTAATCCATCCTCACTATCTTTCTCCACACCTCCCTATCCTTGCATTCTCCCTTCGCTTCAACAACATCCATACACCGAGTCATACATTCTCTTTTATTATTAGAAAACTTAATGTTTTGTTATTTATTTCGATACTCGGGACTCCTAGTTCGATCAAGCAGAAACAGTCGAAAAATATTGGTACAAACACCACAAACTCCACAGGCTTATAACTAAAGGGATAATGGAACTCTATTCTAATTTTGAACCTCGGTAACAATAGGTCTGGTTTCAAATGTTTGCTGAACACAAAGGTACCAAAAGTTCCCAGTACAAAATCAGTCTTTGGGCCTGCATTCCCTAAAGGGCGCAAATTTGTGCCCAAGATACTCTCCAAAACTTTGCTCTATTTCTCTATTCACTAAACAAGGAGCATTGCTACTTTATTTAAAAAAAATTCCGATGAAAATGGCAGAAAATACAAATATTACTAAACTATTTTTTTAATATAAACTAGCAATTAAATTAGAGTTGGCCTATTTCTGGGGGGTTTTCAAGCAACAAAATTATCCATTAAGCAGTACTTCTATTAATATTGGGTTAAAACAAAATTTAAAAATGTAATGAAGCTTCAGAACAAGTTTTAAATATACACTTACAGACCATCTTTAGCGACGAGATATCTTTGAATCTCAAGTAATATTCCACAGCATTGTATTATTGTAAAATGTAACAATACCAGGTACGTAAAGCTTTGTTACCATTCTAGATCAATCTAGACGGAAACAGATTGTGTGCTGTCTTGCAAGACATATTTAATTTTAACTTCTTTTAGCATTAAATGAAGAACAGTTTACTTTCCTGAGGCATTACAATAATATATCTCCATTTTAAATTTATCGAAATTACATAAATGTTATATTTACTCTTGCTTGAGTAGGTGCAAATAAAGGACGCAATATATTCTCAAACTGCGCCTGTTATTTAAATGAAACCAGGTCTTGATGTTGTCAGGACAGTCTTACCTCATTGGCTTTCCCGGTGAAGCTTTCCGCCAGAAAGTTGGTGAAAACTGGCCCGGGGCAGAAAAGGGTCACGTCCAAGTTTCGGTCATATTTTTCATTTCGCAAACTGTTCATATAGCCCTGTAACAATTACATGAACTATTGTCAACGTCCTCGCCAAAAAAGGGAAAATTTCAAATTCCCCTAACTTTGACTCGAGTCAGAGAATATGGTGTGTATTACCAAGAGTAGAACAATTAATGTCCCTAAGTACAACGTTTCCTAAACTTCTGTCAGTCTCGTCGTACCTGTAACATGGCATAGCCAACGTACTACGCCCAGCTCTTCATAAACAATGGATAATAATACCCGCAATGCAACAGGGCTGAATTCATGCCTAGGTTAGTGACTCTTCAGGTTGAGTGGTTTTCTAGGCTTGGAGAATTGGCACGTCAATGGATCAACAAGTCTAGAAAACCACCCGACCTAAATCATTTTAGGAAGTTGCGTCGCACGTTTCTCACTCATTCCAATGAATTCCGATAGAATGAAACCTAGGTCGGGGAAGTGGGCTGTAACGGCAGATGTTGTTCATGAAGCAGCCATTACCTCTGTCCAGTGGCAGCAATGTAAAGTGTGAACTGTGTTCTTCTTTTCATTGTAAAAGCCATATTGCGTTTGTTCCATTCTATATGTTTCTATTCACCTTTCTTGTATCTTTTTATAAATAATACAAATACCTCAAAGTGAAAAGGTGTTTCCCTTATTGAGATACAACCTAAATATTTGTTAACTAGACATGATTTAAACCTTGCCGCCCACAGGACGGTAAAAGATTTAAAAACAATTTTCCACTTTAGAATTATACATATTTTTTTAAATTTGTAGTTTTAGTCTAAAACTTAACTTTCCCAATCATTCCAATAAAAAAATAAAAATAATTTGATTGTTTCAATTGAGTTAAATAGAGGCTTGGTGGTAATGTCAAAAATAGTTTGAATAGTCAGGAAAGGGGACAAAAACTCTTGGTTTGGCTGCGGTGGGCTAATTGGTATGAAGGATAAATTTGCCTTTCGTAACCTTGTCAAAAAAATTAATAGAAAAAATCGAATTTTTTCCCGAAATTCGGGATCCCGCACAGCCCTAAGAAAAAAATTAATATAAAAGTTGGTTTTTGTATTTCACCGCATAATGGTCACCACACCCTGTTTTTCAGTCTTGAGTTTTTATATTTAATACCAATAAGGGGTGGGGGGATGGTTCTCATGGTAATGTATCACAAGCAGACGTTAACTAGTTTAGCTCACGCGGGAAGATATGAGTACTATCATGTGACTGATTTCGTCTGCCTGCTCATTCTCCTCTACAAACCACACAGATCGGCTAGGTGCACGATAAAAATTACCAGTTGTTTAGACCTTGAGCTTATTATTTATTAGACTCGCCACACTGTTCCAGCCGCACCCAAGGAATGAAGGGACGGAGGGGGGAAATTCCTCTCCTCGTTTCCTCGTTCAGTTTATTTATAGACGAGTGCACTGGACTGGCCAGTACAGTCCCAGCGTGCTACAAAATATACTTTGGAATCTGGTGTTTTTTCTATGAAAAATGTTAGGCAGCGTATATAATACAAGGACAGCTTTTGAAAGGATAATTTTATGAGAAAAACATCCCATTATATTCGGACCAATACAGCAAGGAGAAGAAGAAGAATAATTCACATAATGGTCGCACCCTACATTTCCCCCCAATAACCAAGCATAAAAAATCCTGAAATCCAACTTGTTATTTAACGAAACCATATAATTTTATTTCCACAAAATCATGTTCTTTAGCAATTAGAAATTCCCTCGTGCTTAGTCTTTCTACTTTATATGTTAAGTTTGTTTTGAAAATAAATGTCGCACTCACATGGAGGGCGTGTTTGGTGGCGGTGTAAGTCCCGGAGAAAGGAACCCCTTGCACCCCAGCGATGCTGGACGTCGCCGCGACGTGACCCGCACCCTTCTCCAAGAAGTAGCGCACCGCTATGCGCGTTAGGTGAATCACACCAAAGACGTTCAGGTCGAACATCTGCCTGTCTACTTCTAGTTCCACCTCCTCCCAGACGCAGCGCTGCGAGCGACCCGCATTGTTCACCAACACATCCAGCTGGGACAACACAAGATCTCGATCACAACTTAGAGGTGAGGGTTGGTCTTCCACTTTGTCTTTGATCGGATCCGGCGCCGGAGAAATAGGGGACTTAAGAGATTTTAAGTTTGTGTTCCAAAAATAGGGCACATTGGTACACATAAAACTTAACCTAGTACAACAACTCCATGGTGCGAACCCACAATCGAGCTATACTGATAGAGTGGCTGCTTTCGTTAGCGATGATAGTGCCAACATTTGTGAATAGAAGATGTCATGTGGTCAGCACAACAAACCCTCCAGCTGTTAATCTCAGTTTTATAGACTGGAGCTGCTACCTATTTATTCAAGTAGCTCCTCATTTGTCCTCATGAGGCTTGGTTTGACCTTGACCTTGTTAGTACTACTTCACACATATTTTGTAAGCGTCAGAGGTCGAACCCGGGACCTCTGAATCTGTAACCCTGAACTCCAAACCCTAAACTACAGAGGCGATCTCTAGTACAACACCTAAACGTTATAATAATACAAACAAATTTAGTATTCGGGTAGTGGTTAATGCTCTTAGATAAACTTAAAACTAAGCAAGGTTATTAGCACTTAAGAACATAATTAGAGTGAGCTCCTAAACACTCGTGCTGTGTGAAGACTAAGTTATGACTCAAACACGATTCAAACTAAAGGCCTTATTGCTCTCAACCATGGGCGACGCCTATAAATACAATATTTAGACGAATACTAGAGCAAAGGTATCGTCTGGAATCAAACCAGAGCCCCTTCATATCAGTAGTCGGCCGAGCGGACACCAGAGCTGACCTTGCCGAAATATTGAATGACCGTGTTGAAGGCAGCCTGGTGGTCACCGTACGAAGTCACATCGAGGGGCAGAGTTAGAACATCTGTAGGCTCCAACAGTTTACCAACTTCTGTAACACAAACACAAGGGATAGGACACTCGAATCCTTAAAACGCTTGAATCCTTAAGGATATTTTGAGGATTCATGATACAAAAATGTATTGATTTGTTAAAATTTGTTTTACAGCCCTAATACTGCTCATTGGTGGTTTTGTCCCAACATAATTATGGTATAAACTTAACGACCAGAACCCAGACACTCAACTCAATGGATTAATGTTGTAATAGACAATATATATTTTTCATTTTCCCCTCCTCTCAAAATTTTGGATTTGTATTATTATTATTATTATTATTATTATTATTATTATTATTAGCACCGCGTCTTACTACCCGTTCGGTTATACACACTTACGCTAATGTGTAATGGTAGGGTGATTGTGAGACGAAATGGAGGACCTACAGTTTAACGTGGGATCCGAACCACGGTGGAGGCCTGGCATTCCCCACATTCACAAGATGTCTTGTCAGAGGTGAAGGAAGGGTTTGGTAATCAGATAAATCTTTGCCGCGACCGAGGATTGAACCCCGGCCGCCAGTATAGAAGTCTGACACCTTACCCCCTAGACCGCCAGGTCACCTTTTGGATTTGAATTGGAGATTCGATACGCCTAGGTACAATGAAGATGGGCAAATGTGAACTAGTGTATTTGATACTCTACGTGGAACATGTTATTCCTCCTGAAAAACTGCGGTAAAACGAAACCCAGATTTCAGATATCGGAGAGTGAGGGTTGGTCCTTGTCACCTCCTTGTGTAGTGGCAGCGTGACGTCTCCCCCCTCCCCTCTAATTTCTTACCAAGACACTTATTCCTGACTCTATCCAGCTCCTCTTCCCTACGAGCGGATAAGACCAGCTTGACTCCATGACGAGCAAGCTCTATGGCGAGATGTTCCCCGATTCCGCTGGAGGCGCCAGTCACCCAGACCACCTTGCCAGCAAGCGCACCTGGCACACACACATAACAGTTCGCTGTGGGAACAATTTAGGTAAAGGTGAAGAACCTACACCAAAACTTTACAAAAAAAACGTACCCACTATTAGTTATCCATGTTGTGTTGTCATCCGTAAATTAATTATTATGTACAGGAATGAAGTTGATTTTTTTAAATTTTTAGGAAGGTAAAAAAACCCAACTTATTACTGCAACATTTTTTTTTATAAATTTGCAGATTTATGATTCATTTAGTGCGGGGAACATGTAAAAAATACTGATCGGAACTTAAATTATGATACTATGTTAAAAGAAAGAGTATTTTCATCACAATAATTTCTCTATATTTTGACTTATCTGAGCCGAACGCACACAGTTCTTAAAAATAGTTCACTACTTTATAAACATGAGGAACAGGTCGGGTGAGCACGCTACTGGACAAAACGGTGTTGAAAGAAACCAAGTCATTGACTTAAAGAGAGTTTCTTATAACATGTGCACTTAGCTCTATACCCATCGCCACACCATAAGCGGCCATCTTGTTCCTTTCCTCACCAAGCGGTGTATCCCCACTACAAAGGTTGGCATGTTAAGAAATTATTATTATTAGCACCGCGTCTTACTACCCGTTAGGGTTATATGCACTTACGCTAATGTGTAATGGTAGGGTGATTGTGAGATGAAATGGAGGACCTACAGTTTAACGTGGAATCCGAACCACGGTGGAGGGCCTGGCATTCCCCACATTCACAAGATGTCTTGTCAGAGGTGAACATGTTAAGAAAAAACATGTATATTGCGATTCGGTTTCTTTCAGCGACCAGCAAATCAATTCTTCTATGAGAGTAAATGAATGAGTCGCAAGCAATGTGAGGTTTACCGTTTAGAACACTGTTTTGAAGGACGGAGTTTGACCCTGGGTTAGGTAGTTTTGTATTCTTTTTAACTTATGTGTGAATAAGTGAAAGTAGATTTAATAAATTTTTTCGAACAATCAAAAATGTCACGAGTAAGAAAATTAGGGTGTACTTTCATATATTCATACATTAAGTCATGTGATCTGAAGCTGTCCCTTCTATTAGATATTATCAATATATACACAAAATAGCAATAATAATGATATAGTAAGATGTAGTCAATGCTGACCTTAACAAAATATGTTTGTATTTTCTAAAAGGCCCTTTATATGAAAATTGGATCGTTGTTTTAAGTTGCTTAAAGTCATTGTTACCACTATCGATAAAATGGCATTTCTCACTGATAGGTTTCCCAAACTTCTCTGTCCAGGCGAGTCCCAGGTCACAGTCGAACCAGAAGAGGGAAACTATGTAAACCAACCAATAGACGACAACGATGAACCCCACGAGAGCCAGCAAATCCATGATTGGTGCGTTGTGCGCCTCGTGTCTGGCACTTGTGCACGATGAAAATAATTGACAGATGATCAATCTATTTTCAAACAAATAACAGGCCTTAATTCTGTTACCTGCTCTCACCAATCTTTCACATAGGCCTGCACAGAAACAGCGCAAAACAGCAAACTAATAGATTTCAAATTATAAATTATTATTATTATTATTATTATTATTATTAGCACCGCGTCTTACTACCCGTTCGGGTTATACACACTTACGCTAATGTGTAATGGTAGGGTGATTGTGAGATGAAATGAAAGACCTACAGTTTAACGTGGAATCCGAACCACGGTGGAGGCCTGGCATTCCTCACATTCACAAGATGTCTTGTCAGAGGTGAAGGAAGGATTTGTTAAACAGATAAATCTTTGCCGGGACCGAGGATTGAACCCCGGCCGCCAGCATAGAAGTCTGACACCTTACCCCTAGACCGCCAGGTCACCTTCAAATTATAAAGATTTTTATCTCTTGAATTAAACTCAAAACCCTCTTCAGTGGTCGAATGGTCTAAGATGTCACTCTCGCAATAGACTGGCTGGACTGTTGATTAGGGGGAGACCAAGGTTCGAATCCCAGTAGAGTCTAATAAGGGTGTTTCCCCCCCTTAAATGGCTTTGCTCTGTTCCTCCACGCAAGTGTTTTATTACTTTCTTTAGACTCAACCTAATTTATCCTCCAACTCATTTGTATAGTGCAAGTGTAAGTGATAAATAAACTTGCATTGATCAGTGGTTGCACAGTCTAACGCATACAAAAAACTAGGGTTAATATGTTGGCCAACTATGGTTTTACAAATTAAATTAGTCACTATAATTTTTTTTCATTCTCTCTCTCGCCACAATAATGTGGTTGCACTCCTCCAAAACTTCCTTCTTCTTTGCTACTATTTAGATTGAGCAATTAATCATCTCCAGGGCATGGAATACCAAAAACAAATGATGAGCTTGTGGATCTTTTAATTTTTTTTTAAAAGTTTAGTGTATTACTATTTATTCGGGTTATACACTTAATTACTAATTATAATGATGGTTTAAGGGATTAGGAAGGCTATATTTAGAGGAATTATACCTGTATTTGTGTGGAGGAAGAGTGGAAAACCATTTAAGAAAAAAAAAACCTTTAGTACATTTGACTGTGATTTGAACCTGGATCTCCCCATAATTAGCAGTCTAGTCTACTGCAAGAGTAAACTCCATTCACGGTAGGAATTAATCTCTAAAAGGTCTTTTTTCCTACCAATATCCTACTAAATAATATATTTCTGGTAGGAAAAAAGACCTTTCAGAAAACAATTCCTACGATGAACAGACTTTAGTGCATCAAACCACGAGGCCACAGAAATGGATTTTTTTCATTTTTAGGTTGGTAAATAGTTACAGTAGTTAGTTACATATATTCAAACAAGTCATTGTTGGCATCCTCTCATTGACGACTGTGAAATAACTTCTGTTCAACAATTGTGGCCCTTTAAAGATGAATTAGAACCACAAAGATGTGATTAGATAAAAATAAAGTGTTTAGCTAAATACAGATCTGTATTTAGTTATAGTTTTTTGATTTTACCAAGTCTTATATTCATGCTTATATTTTTTTAAATTGAAATATTAAATTTTAGTCATATTTTTTTTAAATTGCCAAGAAATCTTGGTTTTTATTCACTAGCTAAATGTAACATGAGTAACGAATAAAAAATAACAGCCATGATTAAAAAAAATACTGTGAGTTAATGTACTTTTATTTTATGAGTTCAGGATAATCTTTGTATGTTTTCTTTTTCCTAGATTAGATAAAAGAAAAAGTTTAAAAAAACAAAACAAAAAAACCTGTCTCTTTCAATGTAACATGAGTCAGACAACTAACTATAAAAATTCATACTTTATTCGTCCATTTTTTTTTCCAAATTTTATTTATCTAGATAATTAGAGTAATAAATTATCTACAACATTTCTTAAACAATTTTTTTAAGATCATTTAATTCCAGGCTGTATGTTAATTTAAAGTTGTAAAATGAGTCACATGAAATTATTAAAAATAAAATAAAATATAAAACTAGATGATCTTGTCATTATTTGTACTGATTAAACAATTATAATTTTTAATATCTGCAGAATTTAATAAATAGCTTGAGAATTTCATATTTATGACATGATTCACTCCTCATTCTGTATAAACTAGAAAGCATTCGTTCATTACATTATTGTGTGTGTGGTCGGTCAGCAGAGGTAGAAGGAACAGTTTATTAGAATAGTACAGTCAAGCCTTGCATGCCCTGGTAACAACCCATGATCATTGCCAAACTCCATCCCCCCCACCCCCCTCCAATTATTAGAGATTTTTAACGTTTCTTTCTGAATTGACTTATTATTACAGAACATGAGAATTTCTATGTACTAGAGTTAAAGGGCCTATCAATTTTGCGGGAAAAGGTATTTCCACATATCTTCCTGCATTCTTTTACATGTCACAATCAACACGGGGCTGACGGCTTTACTTCCCCTCTTAAGGAAGTTGTGCTATGGATTTTTATCGCTCAATAACAATCCGTTGACCCCGCCTGGGTTTGAACCCATGAAAGTCGGGTCCCGAGGCGAGCACTTTACCCCAAACACCACCGAGGTTGACTTAAACTCCCCTTTAGAACATTAAAGCATGTCCACAGAGTTAGGTTACTATAATTAAGAACCAGTCCCAGTGTTGTGGTTGCGACGCTTGTAAAAAAAGGGCGGTCATTGTGGCAAGGGGAGAGTAATTGGATCCTTCTTACTCTTAATATTGGCTGGGCATCTGGGGTTATGGTCCTCTTCGAGTTGAGAACGTTTAGGATTCCTTTTGAAGAAATATATTTTTACAAAAAAACAACAACAAAAAAAAACCACATTTATTTTGCAGCATTATTAATTACATAAGACAAAAAAAAAAAAAAAATATCAGCCACCCATATATTAAAACTGTTTGATTAATGATTTAGAAAATATTTGTTCGACTCGCCAATCACGAAGTGTACCCCCGCGAGATACAAAAGTTTACATCAACCTCAACTTTCTGTAGCAAAATCAAATCTGGCAAATGGGATATTATTAACACTAATCAAACCCGCCTCGGTGGCGTAGTTGGCTAATGCGCGAGTCGTGTTGAGCTCGACCGCCGAGGACGGGGAGATCGAGGTTCGAATCTGGGTCGGGTGAACTGGGAGGGGTTTTTCCTAAATGGTTTTCCACTCACCCTCCACGCAAATGCGGGTTCACTTCCTCTAATTCAACCTTCCCAATTCCCAATCCATTAGCGTAATTAGTACTTAAAGCGTATAACCCGAACGGGTAGTAAGACACGGTGCTAAATAAAAAACAAACAAAAAAACACTAATCAAACACTCACATTTAACTAATTTAAAGCGCTTACCAAAAGGTAATTAGGCAACTAGGCCTTATGGAAAAAAAATATTGATATGCCAACTTAAAAACCCTAATGTACAATAAAACCACTATTATATTAATTACCAGTATATAAAAATACCTAATCTTTTATGTGCTTATGAAAAAAATAAAATAATCAAACACCTTCCAAGTCATTAAACTAAAATCCTCTTTTTGTATCTACATATTAATTAATGCCTTTAGAGACTATTTATTTCCACGCAAAGTAGTCTAGTATGTAAGCCTAATCTTGAAAGAAATTTAATTGATTAATTATTTGCGAATAACCACGAACGGGTAGTAAGATGTGGTGCAAAATAAATAAATTGATCATTTAATTAAAATAGTTTAATGGCTGATACTTTTTTTTGTTTGTGTTTTATGAATAATAAATAACACTGCAAGGTAAGATTATTTTTGGTGTAAAATAATATCTTCTCAAAAGGAACCACGGAAGTCCTTCACCCTCTCTTAGCATGACATTTTTTTAACCTTTGATCCCATTTTCAATAATGTTTTATTTTAACTTATTCTACTACAAAACTTAGTGTTTATATTATATCAACATATGTTTTTTGTAGTCTAGATAGAATTTAATTAATTAATTAATTAATTTAGGCAGGCTACAAATATTATTTTATAACTAGTAGTACTTACATATTTAGAGTTTTGTTAATTTCTCAAACGACGGCTTTAAATTGCACAATGTTATATCAAGCAAATAAAAAAAAAAAAATTGCGAAACATTTAAAAAATGTATCATTTAAATTAATAGTAGCTTGTTCCCTTTTTGAACACCACATCTAAATCATAGATAAGGAAGGTTCCAAAGAACCTGTTGCTATGTGGCGGCAATGTATGAGTTTTTGTTTACACAGAATGAATGTATGTAGTGCTCATAGACAAGTAGAGATTGCCAACGGCCATGTTAAAAAGCTTCCACGATACATGTCACTATCTAGCGGCTGGGTTTAGTACTACTTAGAGGATTGCTCTCTAACGGTAGCCAACGAACTAGTTTCCTCCTGGTGACTATATTTAGAACTACATCATAGAAGCTACTATGGATCATAAAATAAAGTCTAGCTTAATCTAAAGTTAATTTTATCACCAATTTTAAGAAGCTATAGGCTAGTGCTTCATTTAATGAACAGCGAAAATAGTTTTTTTTTATTCTTAAGAACAAATTAAACAGATTAATTAACCTCATCTATTTATTACCTTCCTGTTGTTTATCACGTGACAGGTGGGCGCTGTGGTGGCATACATAGGTTGAATTTGTATTTAGTTACAGAGCGTCAAACATGCTAGGGTGCTGTAATGATGTAAACACCCCACGTACCGACTTGTGTTTTGATTTTAGGCTTTGTGAAGTTTGAGTTTTTTATTGTTGTTAAAATGTCTTATTAAAAAGAACAAGAGCGTCTACGAAAGTTGTCGGAAGAGCTTAGTGATGTAGACAATGATATATATCAGAGTTCAACAACTCTGATGATGGTGAATCTGATTACCGGGAAGAAAGTGATCAGCAGTCGGACAGTCAACAATCGGATTGTAACGTAAGTTTGCCTCAAAATAAAGCTAAATATCGGACGGGAAAGGATAGTAAAACAAAATGGGGGATACAACCAGCTTCTACATCAGTCAGGACAAGCAAACATAATTTAGTCACCCATTTACCGGAAGCATGTTGCCAAATTAGCCAAGACCTCACAATAATGTTTTGATCTTCTTATTGATGACGTAATTGTAAATTTAATTGCAGATTGTACAAATATTTACATAAAATCTGTTGAAAGTTTGTATATAAACAAAAGCAAATGCCGGGGAAACTAATCAAGTCAAAATGAAATCAGTTTTGGGACTGTAGATAATTGCTGGCACATACAAAGGAGGTAAACTAAATCAAAAAGATGAACTCGGTAGTTGACATATTCCACTCAAAGATGTTTCGATGGATTTTTAATTTTACTACGAGTAATCCGTTTCGACAATATTTTGGACAGGCAACAAAGAAAGGAGCTGGATAAATTAGCACCCATTAGAAATATCTTCACAATATTTGTGGAAAACTGACAAAAAGCGTACACAGTCTCAGAATTTGTCACAATAGACGAGCAGCTTGTCCCATTTATAGGAAAATGTCCTTTTAGACAATACAACCCTAGTAACCCTGTAAAATCTGGGGTAAGAATTCAAACCACTTGTGAGTCTCGTACTTGGTATAGAAACAACATGAAAATTTATGCAGGATTTCATCCAGAAGAACATTATAAGATATCAAATTCATGTAAAGATGTAGTACTTAAGCTGTTAGACCTCATTTCAGGTACATGCCGTAATATCACCTCAGGCAATTGGTTTACAAGTTTCCTACTGGCAGGATAATCGTTGAAAATAAATGTAACGACAGTGGGAAATGTTAGAAAAAAACTAACCAGGATCTTTCCTCAGAGTTGATAAATGTAAAAGCTAGAAAGAAAAAAACTACTTTATTTTGTTACTCTGGGGCATTGACCGTTCTCTTATGTACCAAAAAATGGAAATAATGTAATCTTATTGTCTTAAATGCATCCTAATTCTGGCAGCATGCTGTGAGTTTTTTACACTTAGCATTTCAGCACTAACAAGGACTACTAAGGCTATGGTGAGGTGTCTAAAAATGACATTTATTAGCTCATCAAATCTGATAATTCAAAATGCAACTTTAATACAACACCCAACTAAAATATATTTTCATATTTTAAAATAAAACTACAGACTACTTATTTTATGTTTCCTAAACTCCTTCTATAAAAGTTTGGGTACATTTTCTGTAAACAATACCGTCCCTATACCTACAGTTGCTTAGTAATTAAATACTATGCACATACCGTAGCCCAAATGAGTAGTGAGGCCCAGTGAATATGCTCGCCCTCATCAAGTTCACCATAATTTATCTTAATTGAGCAAAATGAAGGTTTCTGATACACTCTACTACTATCATTGTCCCAAAGCAATATTTTCACAAAACAAATTATCTAATTGATAAAATGCTAGAACAATCTGCCAGTGATGCACTATTTAATTGTAGACTACAGTAGTCCCATGGCTTCTTTGGTGCTGACTGACAGTCAAAATTTAGGTATATACCTAAATTTTGACCGTCAGAAGTGACAGCTGCTAAACACGTGTTTTTGCATATCATATGGTTCGGCGTAGGGATACATAATTTGGTCTGGTACCTTTTCAAAGCTGTCAGTCAGCACCAAAGAAGCCATAGGGCTACTGTATGTTATATTTAACTCTATTAATTGGATTATTTCAATAATTTTAGTTGATGCATTCTTAAATGTGTATATGTTAGTAAAATAGAATCTAAATATTTGCCATTATTTTACATTCAACATAGTATAGGAAATAAATGAGGAAAGCTAATAATAGGAACATTTTTATATGCCACTACATCAAAATGCTTAATATTTTAGTTTTCACACTGTTGTACTGAAGCAGTAATATTAAAGAAATTTAAGTAATTAAAATGTGATTAAAGCTATATGAGATCTTTTAATTTCTGGTATTTACATAAATTGGTAGGTGGAAAGAGGATAGAACCAAGGATTTAAGGAAAAATGATGGGCAATATGTTCTCATAATATACAATTATGTATCTTTTAATGTAATGAGGCTTAACTTTAAATTTCTGCACTCTTATTGGTTTCATTCAGTTTACCTGCTAGCATTAAATTTAGCATAGCTTCATAAATAGTTAGTACAATAAAGTTCCTCTCTCTCTCTCTTATGGTTTCGTTTAAAATACAATTTTGAATGGTTATTTAGTCTTAGTTTATACATGCTCTATTAATATACAAATTCCTAAAGCATGTTTATTACAACAAATTTTATAGATTTAATTCTTCCGTGCCTCATTCCATAACCTCCTCCTATAATTTGGTCTAATAAAACTTCCCTCTTTACATTTAGCCTAATTTATTAGGTATTTGATACAGAAACCTCCCCCATGTGCATATTTAGTACAATTTACTTTTTAGTGTTTAGCACAGGTTCATCCATGCTTGATACGAAAACCTCCTATTCCAGCTAGTCTAGTATTAATTCCTAATTTATATTTATCACGTGTTCCTCCATGCTTCATACAGAAACTCCTCTCAAAGCTTGTTTAATACAACTTTCTTCTTTACATTTAGCATGTGTTCCTTTATGTTTCATAAAGAAACTTCCTTCTTTATATTTAGGCTTAATTCCTCCATGCTTGATACAAAAACCTTCATGAGAATATTTAGTACAACTTCCTTCTTTACATTTAACCCTTGGTTCCTCCATGCTTGATACAGAAACCTCCTCCTTGTGCATTTTTAGTACAACTTCCTTCTTTACATTTAACCCTTGGTTCCTCCATGCTTGATACAGAAACCTTCTCCTTGAGCATATTTAGTACAACTTCCTTCTTTACATTTACCTTGGGTTCACCATGCTTGATACAGAAACCTCCTCATTGAGCATATTTAGTACAACTTCCTTCTTTACATTTAACCCTTGGTTCCTCCATGCTTGATACAGAAACCTCCTCCTTGAGCATATTTAGTACAACTTCCTGCTTTACATTTACCTTGGGTTCCTCCATGCTTGATACAGAAACCTCCTTGAGCATATTTAGTACAACTTCCTTCTTTACGTTTAACCCTTGGTTCCTCCATGCTTGATACAGAAACCTCCTCCTTGAGCATATTTAGTACAACTTCCTTCTTTACATTTACCTTGGGTTCCTCCATGACCATATTTAATACAACTTTCGTCTTTACATTTAGCACGTGTTCCTCCATGCGTCATACAGAAACCTCCTCTCAAAGCTTGTTTAATACAACTTTCTTCTTTACATTTAGACTTGGTTCCTCCATGCTTTTTACAGAAACCTCCTCCTTGAGCATATTTAGTACAACTTTCTTCTTTACATTTAGCATGTGTTCCTCCATGCTTTTTACACAAACCTCCTCTTTGAGCATAATTAGTACAACTTTCTTCTTTACATTTAGCGCGTGTTCCTCCATGCTTCATGCAGAAACCTCCTCCTCCTATAGGATATTTAGTACAACTTCCTTCTTTACATTTAGCATGTGTTCCTCCATGCTTCATACAGAAACCTCCTCTCAAAGCTTGTTTAATACAACTTTCTTCTTTACATTTAGATTTAGACTTGGTTCCTCCATGCTTCATGCAGAAACCTCCTCCTCCTATAGGATATTTAGTACAACTTCCTTCTTTACATTTAGCATGTGTTCCTCCATGCTTCATACAGAAACCTCCTCTCAAAGCTTGTTTAATACAACTTTCTTCTTTACATTTAGATTTAGACTTGGTTCCTCCATGCTTCATGCAGAAACCTCCTCCTCCTATAGGATATTTAGTACAACTTCCTTCTTTACATTTAGCATGTGTTCCTCCATGCTTCATACAGAAACCTCCTCTCAAAGCTTGTTTAATACAACTTTCTTCTTTACATTTAGATTTAGACTTGGTTCCTCCATGCTTCATGCAGAAACCTCCTCCTCCTATAGGATATTTAGTACAACTTCCTTCTTTACATTTAGCATGTGTTCCTCCATGCTTCATACAGAAACCTCCTCTCAAAGCTTGTTTAATACAACTTTCTTCTTTACATTTAGATTTAGACTTGGTTCCTCCATGCTTCATACAGAAACCTCCTCCTTGAGCATAATTAGTACAACTTTCTTCTTTACATTTAGCACGTGTTCCTCCATGCTTTATACAGAAACCTCCTCTCAAGGCTTGTTTAATACAACTGTCTTCTTTACATTTAGACTTGGTTCCTCCATGCTTTGTACAGAAACCTCCTCCTTGAGCATAATTAGTACAACTTTCTTCTTTACATTTAGCACGTGTTCCTCCATACTTCATGCAGAAACCTCCTCCTCCTATAGGATATTTAGTACAACTTTCTTCCTTACATTTAGCACGTGTTCCTCCATACTTTGTACAGAAACCTCCTTCTCCTCTAGGGTATTTAGTACAACCTAATTCTTTACATTTAGGCTTGGTTCCTCCATGCTTCATACAGAAACCTCCTACTTCAGGATATTCAGTACAACTTAACTCTTTACATATAGCCTGGGTTCTTCCATGCTTAGTACAGAATCCTCCTCCTTGAGCATTTTTAGTACAAGCTCCTTTTTCCCATTTGGGTTTATCTTCACTTACCAAATATTTCAAGGCGCAATATTCTTCTGAAATATTTTGATCAAGACACTCTTTTTTATATTTCGACAAAGTTCCTGATCCGTCTAGTATTGCCTGTGAAAATAAAAATATTTATTCAAGAGAGATTTAGGTTTTCTGTGTCTTAGACAAATAATTTATTAAGTCAAAACAAACACTATCACTATTGCTTTGAACATAATGTGCCTGTTGTATTTACAGTGTTCATTTGAAAACATTCCATCTAAATATCTTAGAAACAACAATACATTTTTTCTTAAAACTAAATACGTTTGGTTTTGAGAGAGAAGTAATGTGGGTAAGTTGGCTGACCTTGTTAAGGTCACATTGATTTGTTTTATTACATATTATCGTGACTCACGTCGTGACCTTTCCAAAATGGTATTGTCAAGTTTCTTGATGAATAAATGATCATGAAATAATAGCCTCACAAACTCCAGCATCACCTGTACAGCATTAGAATTATTCAAACATACCATGGTAAGATAGAAGTGTGTGTGTGTTTTTGTACCTTTATTTAGTGAGGAAATAGCTAAATGTAAGAACGTAAACACAGCAAAACCAATTACAAATCCAGTAGCTGCCTGTATTATTTTCTATTTTAATCATCTGCAGTGGTGATTTTGAAAAAGGTTTTACACCTAACAGCAGCAACTTTCAACCAAAGACAAAGATAAGAACTAAACTCACGGTTATGTTTTGGATCTTGTTTCAAAATGTATAGAAACCGTCATAAACAAAAAAACGGACTAAGCGTATATGAATGAATTGTCTCAATTGAAAATGTTGGGACATTATATGGGAATTCCCAACATTTTGATGTCTAGTGCTACTGGTGTATCAAAATGGTTGAAAACCTACTTTAAAATAAAAGTTTTCGCAATAATTGTTTTTTCATTTACAAATACACAAACTTCTAGCTTATCCTGGTATGGTTGAATAATTCTATTGCTGTGCCCGGTGCAGGCGATGTTGGGAGTTGTGAGGTTTGTATTTCATTATATTAACTAAAAAAAGATTTACACAATTTTGAAAATGTCACAAAGGGTATTAACTGGACTAAAGTTTTGAAATTCCAGTATATTTTCAGTAGTTTATATTTTATTCAAAAAATTAAGTGTGTGTGTGTGTGTGTGTGTATATATATATATATATANTATATATATATATATATTAAAAAAAGGCTCTCCGAACTAATAATGCTACCTCCTGTTTTGAAAAATCTATACGTATATAAACACCAGGGAAAAGACTTTGTGAAATCCGAAAATGCACTTGTCAGAGACAGGTCTAACCCTTGGATGATGATGATAATGATGATAATAATAATAATTTCAATTTCCTTTATTATAGTGCTGGCCAACAGTCATAAAACCTATAACAGGCCAACAATGAAAAGTACACAAGTAACTTATAAATACATATAATTACACAAGAAAATAAGATAAACAATAATTATTAAATGATTATATATACTGATGAATAGTTATAGAGAAATATTAAATAATAATGATAAGAATAAAAATTAGCAATAACAAATAACTAAATAGTAGTAAAGCATACATATTTTAAAAGCAGTAACAATATGCAAAGAATAAATCAAAATATTGTAAATTTTAATATTCTAGGCAGAACCTCTACAGGATAGATTATTGGTATGGAAATGCCTTAATGGTGGTATGGCATTGTATAATTATACCAGTAGTGTGATGGGGTGTGAGAAACTCATACCTGATTTAGATTATATAATAATTTAGCAAAATGATTAATGAATGATGTTTGTAAACATTCAGAAGTATTATAAAAATAAACAATTCATCAAGTTTAACAAAATTATACATTTTTATACAATTATAGAAATAAAAAAAAGTGAACTTCCCCCCTTTTCTGAAACTATTTTTTTTACATTATTATGTATAAATATATTATACTAAAATGAGATATATAATGTTTATTTTAATAGCCTGAATAAAAATTATTTATAAGGTTTAGTCTGGAAAAAAAAAAAAGCTGTTTAGTTCAGAATCTTCTTCTAGCAATATTGGTGCCTAACAACCTTGACACATTGGAATGATATGTTCTAAGGAAAAATGTAAGTCACATTTATGACATGTGTACCTTGTTTTACAATCTTTACTTCTAGGACATGCAACACAACGACTTTGGGTAGATCGTTTCTTCTGTGCGGGTCCTTTGCTTGATGTTGGTTCTGAAGCATGTCGTTTTAGTTTTGAGGACAGCTCTCTTGGAAGATTTCCTGTCTGAAATATGTTCTTCAAACTGTGTTCGTTTTGGTGTTTGCTTCGTGAATAATTTGGGCATTTATACCCACCACAATCATTATTGCAAAGAACACGGTCACAGGCCAAAGCTCACTGTTTCTGGACACATCGTAAGAAACACTTAGTTCATCTACCATATCTACCCCACATTTTTTCATGTTATAAAAAATAGTGATGTCACCAGTTGAATGATCAATGGCTCTATCATGGTACCTTGATGATAATAGCAGGACAACTTTGCAAATCTTTGGCACATATGAAATTAATGTTTTTTATCTTTATAAAAACCAAATGAGCTAGAATATGCCACCTTTCCCAGTGGGTTTGTGAATGGTGGGGGCATTTCCCTCGTGTTCTTACGTAAAGTTCCAGTTATCGTGAGTTTGTGCTCATTCAACAACTTTGTAGCAAGGCTGACACTTGTGAACCAATTATCAGTTGTGACATTCCTTTCAGATTTAGAAATTGGTAATATCACTCTTTCAACCAAGCCATCAGTCTTGTTACTAAATGCGAAGGGGTTTTCTGGCTGATTTCCTGTGTAAGCTTCTAGTTTGACTGTGTAAAACATTCTAGAATCAACTAACGCAAAAATCTTAACCCCGTATTTTGCAGGCTTGTTTGGAATGAACATACGAAATGGACAGCGTCCCCTAAATGCTTCTAGCTTCTCATCCAGAGTTACATACTGGAGAGTAGTGTTTCTTGCAGTTGAATATAAACTCTTCAAATAAATCACGGATTGCAGCAAACTTATCCACTTCTTTTCTAGCATTTTTTACAATGCCAATCAAACCAGGAAGATGATAAATAATATTGTGAGTTCTAGTTCTTACATCCAAAGGCGGAGTTTATTTACTCAATTTTATAATTTCATCTTTGCCAAGATAAAATGATGAATTAGTATCTTCATATCCTCTTCATTCTGCTCCAATTCAGAATCATGCAAACTTTCTAAAACACTGTCCTCTTCTTCATCATCATTATGCGAATTAACTGAATCCTCTTCTTCTAATTCCTTAAGAAGTCCCCTTCTCTTTCTGCTTCAGGATCATTTGGATCCATCTGTGCGGGGGGTAGGGGGGGGACTTAAAAAAATTATTTATTTATTTTCATCAATATATATGGTAAAAACATAATAATTATTTTTATTTACAGTCTAAAATTATCATACAACTATGTAGTACATATTTTAAGTGCATACATACTTTTAAATTGCAATAAAAATTAATAATGATACATACTTAATTTTGCAATCACAATTTAGTGATGTGAGTGTTGTGGTGGGGTGTGTGAAACCACCAATCACATCTGTCCGTGTCTACTGAACTCTCACACATGATTGAAATATCATCAAATAGGGACCAGTGCACTTTATTGGGATTAGTTGAAAGGTTTAAGAACTCGCAGAGTTCTAATGACTGCCATCTATAAGCTATTACAATAACAAAAAAAGGTCAGGGTGTGTCACACCCAATATACCACTGTCAGGTTAAATAGCTCTCCGAGTTTAGCTTTTATTTTATGATATAAGTCGAATTCGACAAATCTAGAATTGGCGCTATGGATATAACGATCTAAAGGGCTCACCTTTGAAGAGCTATTGAGAGAAAATAGTTTTGGATTACGAGAAGTGATCTGAACACACATATGATCAAGGGCAAATATGCAAGAAATGTTGCTCTTGAAAACAAAATGGGAATCACAATAAAGTTTATCCAAGAAGATAGTTTGGAGCCCTAAGAGGTTTCGAATTATGTCATAATCATAATAAATCCTGTTAGTAAAGAGATTTATCATAGCACGCAGTGACAAATTTTCTTTGAACGTTTTCCAACTGGAGAGAGTCAGTTAAGGTAATAGAATTCCAAGCAACACTTGCATATTCTAACTTATAATCTAGCCAGGGCGTAGTACAGACATAAAAAAAACAGTCAACTTTCTTAAATGATAAAATAATAAATTTAATGAGTCCAAGTAATTTCAATGATTGGGAAATTACATGGTCAACATAATAGTGGAAGTAAAGTTTGTTATCCAGGAGAACACCAAGATTATTAATATAAAGGGTTATGAACTATGTTATCTTTGCCCAATTTTTAAGTAAAAAAAGAAAGGATTAGTTTTCCTAGTAAAAGATGTATATTTTGTCTTAGGTTTATTAAAAGAAATTCCAATTTCAAAAGACCATTGTAAAATACCAATTATATCATTTGGTAAATCTATACAATTTGCAATCGATTTGATAATTTTACGTCATCAGCATCCACAGGGGACTAAAAATGTATTGGAGGTGTGTGAATCAATTTTAATAGTGAATGATCTTTCATGTAAATAACTACTGAACCAATTTATTTATGAATGAGAATGGCCAAAATTACTAAGCTTGGAGAGAATATTACTATGCCAACATAAGTCAAATGCCTTACTTGGGTCAAAATAAATAGCATCGACCTGACCTTGGGCAAAGACTTGAGGGGCAACAAGTTCAAGAAATTATACTATATTTGTGACGGTAGATTTATTTTTGATAAAGCCATGTTGACTATCTGAAAGTTTATTTTTAAGTGGGTGGAAATATTTGCGAGTGATTGAAAGTTATGAGTTACCAAAGGGTGGTGAAAATTAGCAACAACAAGGTATAGGAGTTTAGCGTCATTATGATAAGTTTCATGAAATTGTTCTAATCCTATTATACTAGTTGATGCAAGAAGCTGGGTGGCTTTTAAGTTAATGGAGAAATGAGATATATTTGGGGCATGATGATATTTAGCAACATATTTTGGATTAGTTGAAATTACCCAAGATAATATACGAAACGGGTAGTTGGCCAACGTACCTTCAAGAAAAATAAAGTAGCTACTAAAATTTCATTTGTTGTATGGGGAACAAAATATATATATTCCCAATTAACAGTTTTTGTTTGTCAAAAGTTGGGATTTTAATCCAGGCACATTTAATTTTATTCTCTAGATCAGTTCTTCTGACCACACCAGAAATAGTCACTAATAGAAATAAGAACGCAGCCACCCCTTGAGACAGTAGCTTCATCATATATCCTATCGGACCTATAATCATTGTAGTTAGGGGTAATTATCATTAACATACTTACTAGAGCCAAGTTTCAACCAAACAAATAATAGTGAATCCATTCAAACAAACATTCGTAAATAGTTCGTAAATAATAATAATAATAATAATAATACAACCTTGGAAATTTCCCCTTAACGTTGGCTTGTAGACCTACTCGGCAGTAAGAACATTATTTGTCAAGTTAGGAATTTATAATTGCAAGTTAATTTTCACAGCCATGATGATGTTTTGTTTTTGAAATCCTCATATATTTGTCGGATTATAACAAATTAATTCAACAGATATTTCCAAGGAAACCAAATATGCTTACCGACTCATGTAACTCTTCTTTAATTGGAGGAAACGGCGATAGTGGTAGATGACTTCTTTCCAGCTTGTAGCATTGCAAACCTTCATTAAATTCTGACTTTATTTGAAACTCTATTTTAGTCTGAAATAAGTCTTCCATAAACTCAGACTTTATCGGAAGGTCAATTTCAGTCTGAAATAAAACAAAACAAATATTAGTGTGGATAAATAGTTTTGTACAAAACTAGCCTTCCAGTCATTAGAGGCTCTTAAATAATTTAGTAATTTATATCTTCCTTCTTTGATTTATTCTCCGAGAAGGCATGGCCTATACAGTGACGGACTAATATATTCTAAGGTGAGTTAGGTCTTAAAACATACAGGTGTGGTAATATGTTAAGAAACAGTGCAACCAATTAAAGATAGATTAGAAGTAAATATAAATACATTTATAAAAGAAAGATAATGAAAGAAAAAATAAATTTTAGAGAATGAACATGAAACAAAGTAATATATTGTGCACCAGACTTAACAAAGTCAATCAATTTAGATAAGCACGATACCAATATGACCTCAGGACCACTGGGTGGCTTCATATAAATTGGTCTTACCTTTGGAAACTTCCTTGGAATGCTGGGAGTTCATGACCAGACAAGACTAACAGCATCTTGGATAACATTATTACCTAGCATCTAGAGTTGCCTAAATGATGATGATAGTCACAAACAATGGTATCAACAATACAAAAAGAATACACTGGATCATCAGGTCAACAATGGATAAAAAAAAAGGTATGCAATTGTAAATGCTTGTATTATTTTGTTTCCTTTTAAAAATCAAAATATCCTTCTTAGGAGTACTCCGCTAATATAACACTAAATTTTACATGTTTCAGAAAATAAAGTAAATTTTTATAGCCTCTTGGCACTTAGAAACAGTTTGGTCACTGAAATCATTTATCCCTGCAATAGTCTTCTTTAAACATTTGAGATTGAAGCGAGAATAATAATAGTAAAAAAATGTAATGGAATGTCTATTCCCTTATTGTTAGTCCAACAATTAATGGGTATGTTACAAATAAATAAAAGTCTAAATTTCATTAATATTAACGTCGAGAAAGAATGTTGTTTTATACTTAAAAACCATGATTAATAAGTTTGGAGATGTAAGATGCAGCTTATGAAGTTAGATGTAAAAGTTGGAAATCTTGGAGTTGCATGATTTGCCTAAAAAATTGACGAGAATTTAAATTGCCCAGGCCGGAAACAAAAATTGGGGCTTTCCATTGTGGTATTTCACTCTCGTCGATGGGTAAATATTACCATTTAAACTTCAGTTTCTGGCGGAGCGAAACCCACTTACATTTTTTTCCTTCACACGAAACACGGTGCCTCTTCCTTTAGAGGTCACGAGTTCTAGCACATTCAAAAACGTTCTAAATCGCCATAGAAAAAAACCTTGCCTTGAAGGTAAGATAAGCTTGTCTCAAATTTAAATAAACCAAAGAGAACAAAGAGAATAAACTAGAATGATGTAAAATAAGAATGAAGGATTGAAAATTAAAAGTCTGTGAAACTAAAACGCAATAATTACACAATAGAAAATAAAATGTGTTTAAAGTATTTCCATTTAAAACATGCAGTGAAAACCTCTAGTGGCCGTTTTCTGAAGCTTTCCATATCGCTTCAAAACTCAGCTAAAGAACAATGGTTGTATTTTCTGGAAATCTTTAAACGTGTCCAGGTAAATATAACTTTCAACTGTTGACGCAAAATTGTCCTCTCAAAATTAAAATACAATGAATAATGTCTCTGAAAGACAATTTTTTTAAATTATCAGGGGCTCAAAATTCAATAAGTATATACAGTACAGGATGTCCAAAAGTCACTGTGCACTGAATGTCCTAATTCTAGTAATGTACTAATACAGATATTTTTAAGTGAATTCTAATTAAATGGAAACGGTCTTCGCCAACATCCAGAGGCGTCTGCAAGCATTTATAGACGTCAGTAGGGGTCATTTCCAACACATCTTGTAGAAGCTTTGGTATGTGTAACTGTATTCATACATTACTACAATTAGTACATTCAGTGCAGTTACTTTTCGGACATCTTGTAAAAGTAAATGTACCTATGACTATTTTACACCAAGTATTAATGTTTGAACCCTGTAATATTTTGTTATTATTGCAACAATTGTTCCTGGTGTAGGACTTAATACAACTTGTTTTTAAGTTATAATACAGTGGAATATCCCTTCACGGATATCTCTGAATAGCAGATTCTTCTTCATAACGGGCAGTGTAAATTTCCCCAGAAAACTAACATGGGTTCTAATGGTGAAACAACTTCCCAATAACGGACTTTCCCTATAAAAGCCACAAACACTTCTAGAGACACATATTTATGCATATAAATATCTAAACAGCGAGAAAAAATTGAAATCACCCGTCCATACACAGTATTTTACAGAAGGAATGTGAGGAATGCCATTGTCTCCCGTTAAGTGTTAGCAGTACTGCCTTCCCCATCTAGTGACAGTTTCTAAAATAGCCACTGTAGAATTAGCCAAATTACTCCAACCTTCCACCCCTACCAAACCATCAGCAAGGAAATGTTCCAACAGTTGTTTGTGCTTGTGCACACATATACATTACAGAAGACCTACCATTCAAATTTAATTGTATTTACATATTGTCCTGTATATTGTGCAATCCATACAGTAAGCTACGCACAGTCTCTTTTCATTAGTAATGAGGTTTCGCCTATCAGAATCTGTTTTAGGTTAAAAACTTGGTTCACGTGTTTAGTAAGCACAGGCCCGAGTTCTAACTACATATAAAGTTAGAAAATTTAATTCACATTTTTACAAAGACTGACAAACTATTTGTAGATGTATAGTTATATAAGAACAAATTATTTATATATGAGTACAATAAATGAAATTTTGTAAACGTATCAAATTATTGCCCACATTTTAGCAGACACCGAAAACTAGTACTTGCAAGACAACTTAGTTTCTGCACCCACGTGACGCCCTATGTTTCCTAGCACCCCTTTAGCCGCAATTATTTAACAAATATTGAGCATTCTCACCACTCGCTAGGTTGTAGCGACTGCATCAGGGCTTATATGCATGTGCGCACCAGTAAAAACAGTAACAAACTTACATTTTCTGCATAAAAATATAAATTCAGTTAATAATATGCGTAAAATATTAAAGTGACTGATAACCTTTAACTGGTAGGTAACTTTAACCTCCTGATAGCAATAGTATGCGGTAGACATAAGACAAAATATAATAGTTGTGCTTGATGTAATCATAATTAGTCTGAGTAGTACCGGTTGGACCAGTATCTGGACTTGGGACTTCAGGTAGTGTAAATAAAGATACTTGTAGCGAATGAGATGTTTTTAACTCTTCACCCCATTAACCCTTGTAGCGCAACCAACAATTTTATCAGCCCTTAATTTTACACCCTCGTAGTTTGGTTTTCATTCAAGAGATGTCAGAGGTGTTTGTACTGGCAAATAGCTTTATATTTGTAGTATAGGAATATAGCAACATCCCATGAAAACTATCAAAAAAATATTTTGGTTCTTAACTTCATAATTATAGTGAATACAATAAATAGGCCGGGTATTACTAGTGCATCTACTTTTTAACCATTGGCACAAAAAAAACTTTGACTAGCCAAGATTGATAAAAAGTCATGCTAATGTTTAGCTTCCATGTGTGAAATTAATAACAGTTATCGAAAGCTGGAACTAAAAATAACATAAATTTCTGTATAAATATATAAATGTTGATATTTTTACACTCAAACCCTTATCTGAGACACCTAGTGAGTGAATTATGCAATTTTAGTAGGTAGAGTGTTTCATATGGGTAATGCGTTAAGTACATATCTACCCTAGTATTTTCTCAATAAGCTTGTTAGTATAATTTATAATATAAAAAAATAGATTATTATTTAAGCATAAATGAACATATTTGGAAACCAATTTTATATTTTAAGAAAAACTGTTCTTTCATTTAAAATACATAGGCAGTAATAAAATTAAAAATAAAAGCTCCAATAAAATCAATCGACTATAGTTCTGCAAAAAAATACCAAAATGTTAACTTCAATAACTTTAAAATAAATGCTAGGATGTTAAACAAAGTTAAATAAATCTTTGGTAAACATATATAATAAACAACCTTAAGAACCAATTTACAAGAAAATGAAGAAACTATTAGGTTAGTAACTGTTTGACAATAAATAATTACTAGAATTATTTTTAATTGTAACTTTACTTTCGTATAACCAATATTATCCTATTATAATTATATTGCTAGCCTTTATTATCGAATAAAAATACATGATTGAAACACACATGTTTAGAGAGCTTGTTCGTAAATCTTAAATATACGAGTTAACATTTTTTAAAGGTAAAACAATAGTATTTATTTAAAGAAAAAAATTAATAATAATGTTTTTAAAAACGCTTTTGATCCAAGTACATTTTCATTTCTTGCACTTAAGGGTATAATAAAAATAATATATTAAGGTGAAAATTATATAACTTATCTGTTTAGTTCAACTAAGTCTAAGAGATAGGTCCCACTAGAAGAATAAATTGAAGAAATGATCATGTTTCTAATAAGGAATCGTACCATATCAACATAAATTGAATGTGATGCAGTTTCCTACCTTTACCGACAGCTTAGCTTCTTGCGCAAGATATTCCAAGTTCTTTCTTTCATCCATTCTGTGAGGTTGAAATCTGATATTGGTATTTTACAAGATATAATGAGAAACCTGAAAATTGATATTAAAATCATAAACCTCTCAAATATAATAATAATAATAATAATAATAATATTTAGCACCGCGTCTTACTACCCGTTCGGGTTATACGCTTTAAGTACTAAT
>CABFOV010005399.1:0-14697 GCA_902141375.1 Timema poppense
CCATGACGATAATCCTCCTGGTCAGTGATCGTGGCCCAGCTAAGCTATGACGATAATCCTCCTGGTCAGTGATCGTGGCCCAACTAAGCCATGCACTTTTGGGGCAAGGGGTCACGTGACCCAACTGGTATGCGCCACTCCAATTATTACTAATTCATGCCTCAAGTTAAACGTATTTTTTTTTATTCTCGAGGTTGAGGTGCGACCGGAATCAGACGTGACCTTGGAGGAAACACAGCCCATGGAGGTTCAGGAGACCAGGGACATCTTAAAGAACGTCAGGTACACGGAGCAGGCAGAGGTAAGACTCCAGTTTTGTAGGGGTATTTAACGGGCGCTTTCTAAACACTGGATTACATGACACATGGACCAACCTATAGAAAGTCCACTTTTCGGTCAGCATTGACTAGTGGTCAGAGATCCTGGCTACAGGTCCAAAGGTATCGTGTTCTATCCCCGGCGCATCCAGATTCTCTGTGAAGCCAGTGTGTCTGGAACGGGGTCAAACTCAGCCCCTCAAGGACAAATGAGGGTATATTTGAACAAAGAAGTAGCTGCTCCGGTCTAGAAAACTGAGATTAACGGCCGGTAGGATTCATTGTGGTGACCACATGACACCATCCACATAAGTTGGTACTATCTTCGCCAACAGACGGCGACCGCTCGGTCGTTAAGGCTCGCTTAGCTATAGGTATCGATAATATCTATCAAAAGTGATAGCCACAGATCACATGACTTGACGTATGAATACGTGAAAGTAGATCTAACAACTTTCTCTAATTATTGTCAGATAAGGTGGACTGTAAGAAAGAGCAAACATTGACGACGATCATGTTTCAGCCGTCGCGGTCCCCTCAGAGTGACCTTGAGGAATCCTTCATCACCCGCAGCTCCCAGCAGGTCGTCACCATCACCGTCCTGCCAGAGACCACCAGCGCCATCCAGGTACACCCTGATTTCTGGGAGGCCTTGTTTTGTACCAGGAGGTCTTCTGAAGGAGTTGAGGGTAGAACTGGAGACTTAGCAGTCGGAGCACTGTGGCTCGTGGCCCACACCCGTCAGGAGGCCCCACAGGAGTTGATAGAGGAGAGTAGGGGGGTAAAATAGGGGGGGGACATGTCCTCCCGAAGGCCTCAAATGTGATTCGGATGAATTTGTTTCAGGCGCCGGTGAACAGCTTATTCTCTAGCCGTTCCCCTGACTTCCCGGCCAGGTTCGCCAACCTGAGGAACAAATACCGCGCCAGCCTCGACGCCGACGCCAAGGCATCCAGCGGGACTCGAACCAGGAAATACCAGGTAACATGTCCTCAAATACAAACATAAAAGGTAAAAACCAAAATTCACATAATTTATTTATCTCTTTATGAAAAAAAAAACAACAAAAAAACATTTCTAAGAACCGAACCCGGTATTCTCATCCAGACGTCCTAACGACGTCACCGTCTCACTGTATAAATCACGTCCCCCAGAAACCCGGTTCGGACGCAGCCCCCGTGACGGAGTCCTCGCGTCAGATCCCGGCGACGGTCGCAGGCAGACCCGAGCACGGTCCCAGGCACAGGTTCTCCCCGGGGGGCGCCGAGAGGCCTTTGTTCAGCGCCGGGTACCGCAAGAGTTCCTCCCCACCCTCGCCGCTGGAAGAGGACGCGTCCCGCCCCTCTTCCACCTCCAGCAGATCCACCTCCGGCATCAGGCGCAGCGTCCCTGTCACGCCCCCAGGTGAGTAAAACTTTCGCTGTCACCGCGTCTTACTACTCGTCCTGCGCACTTATTACTCTAATGTGATAGGGATGAGTAAGGTTGAGTTTAGAAGAAATATACCCGCATTTGTGTGGATAGAGAGTTGAATACATTTAGGAAGAAACCACCTCACTACACCCAACCGGGACTCTAACCCTGATCTTGCCATCATCGGCAGTCTAGTCTATCGCGAGAGTGACGCCCTGGACCATTCGACCACCGATGCGGGTTTTTATAAACCCTAAATTCAGATATGACACCGAGCGATTTAGTGCCTTAAAAACTACTTTCTTAAAATATAAAAATAAAGGCTAAGTCTCGTCTTGGCTGGTTCGTTCCGGTGACAATTTGAGGTCAGGGTTGAAATCCCGACTGGATGGATTGAGTAATTTTTTCGCCCCTAAATAGTTTACCCCTCTTTCTCCATACAAATGAGGGTGCATGTCTGCTCAACCTTACCTTCCTTTCCCCTATTTATTTATTTATCAGTAGAGCCTGTCTTGTAATTGTTATCACAACGTCTTACTGATACGAGTAGGGCTGACATCTTATGATTTAAAAAACTCGCATCGGTGGTCGCGCCGTCTAAGGATTTACTATAGCAATAGACTGGGACTTCCGGTGAAGGGTAGATCTGGGTTATAATCCCGGTTGGGTTTACTGAAGCTGTTTTTTTTTCTACTCTATACTCATCCTTATCACGTTTGCACGGTTAATATATAATTTAAGAATAGAGGGGAAATAGGGGGAACGTCACAATACACGCATTTTCCAGGACAAACAACTTTTATATCTTAAACCCCATAAGGACGCCAGCAAGTACTTTCTTATCATCATCATCATTCACACTCGCCTTCCACTGCCAGTGTCTGTCTCGAACACAAGCCTCTCCGTTTACTTCCGTCCTCTCAACACCTTTCTTACTCCTCTCCACACCCCCTTTATCCACCTGTCTCTGGGTCTTCCTCCTGGCCTCCACCTATATCGAGAGCATCCCCCTTGGAATCTTTCCCCCTCCTCCATCCTATTCACATGCCCATACCACCTCAATCTCAACTTCTCTATCCTGTCCTGCAAAGGCTCCTGCTTCATTCTCTCTCTCTCTCACCTTATCCGTCCTTGTCACTTGTCCATACTACTCCTAGAAAATTTCCTCCCGCATGTCTTCATCCTGCCCTTATATTTTTAAACATAATAGTTTAAATATGACAGAGACCTCTTTTAACCATAATATAAAGTTCATTATAAAGGTCTCATGATTGTCTAACAGATGGCAGCACTAACTCAATTTAAATATGACAAAGACCTCTTTTAACCATAATATAAAGTGTATTAGAAAGGTCTCACGATTATCTAACAGATGGCAGCACTAACTTAATTTAAATATGACAGAGACCTCTTTTAACCATAATATAAAGTTCATTATAAAGGTATCATGATTATCTAACAGATGGCAGCACTAACTCAATTTAAATATGACAGAGACCTCTTTTAACCATAATATAAAGTGTATTATAAAGGTCTC
Source organism: Timema poppense (assembly GCA_902141375.1). Classification (NCBI taxonomy): domain Eukaryota; kingdom Metazoa; phylum Arthropoda; class Insecta; order Phasmatodea; family Timematidae; genus Timema; species Timema poppense. The sequence continues at coordinate 3,268 of CABFOV010005399.1, forward strand.
ACGATTGTCCAACAGATGGCAGCACTAACTTAATTTGAGTTTCCCCTGTACCCTTCATATGCGTATAACCTGAAAAGAGTAACTAAGACGCGATCACAACAACAAAAAGTTTTATTTATAATGATGTTGTTTCCTTCAGAGAGACGTATCCACGACGTCATCATCGGTCGGCGTTCCCCGGTTCAGCGCTCGTTACAAGAGCGACCTGCTGCGCGCCGCGACGGGCCTCAGAGCTACCACCACACCGGTGTATCTACCCACGGTACCAACCGTCCGACCCAACACCAGTACCACCACGGAGGGAACAAGCATCGTGAGTGCGACTTTAGGTTAAGAGGATCGGCGGGAGGGCAGGAAAAGAAAAATTCTATATTTAAAAAAAAATCAATGTTATCAGCGTCATCAATGTTATCCTTAGATTATATTTAGAAAAAAATAGACTTAAAACACATGAATTAAATCATAAGTTTTTTTTATAATTTTAAGTGAATTCTATTAAAATGATAGTATCAATACACGACTTACAAACTATGTCAACTTAAGACCCCACGTAGACATCTTTAACGCTTCTCTAATTACAAATCGATTAAAAGAAAGAATCAGTAATCAAAAAATAAATATCTTCATCGTCATCCAGAATAGAACTAGAGACCCGTGGACTTGTGGTTCACTACTTTAAGCACTTAGCATTGGCGATGGGCTTCATATTAATGTGTGGTTGTTTAAAACATTTCAAAAGTGAAAACAAAATTAATAACGATACTGGTCTGATGAGATCTTAAAATTTTACTTTAAAATTTGTTTCACAATTTTGCTTGAGAGCTTTAATATTTGATTTGGAGATTTTATATATAATTTTATAGAAAATTCACCTAGAGATGTTTATTAATAAATAATTATACCTGTTAAAAGAGGCCTTAAAACTACTTATTGTGTTTAAAAAAAGTTTAAAACTAACAAGTACATTTTAAAAATCAATTTTGAACTTAAAGAGGTTAGTCGAGAGTATTGTTTTAATGGCATTCCTTAAACTTAATCCTTTACGAATATTTAATATTTTTATTTCAAAGGCAAACCTTTCCTTAAGTTTGTCCTGTTGGTAGTTTAGGTATGTGATGTCATCCTGAAGTCCAGCAGCTTGCAGTACACGCCTGTAGTGATTGCGGTCTAACAGAGAAGGCGTAGTAGAATATTAACAGCTTTTCACTTACAAGAATTGTCTTCCTCCACTAATCATGTGTTAAAAATAGTTATACTACTATTTTGATTTAATTTTATTTTTAGTATAAATTAAATTTTAAAACAACAAAATATTTTTTTAATCGAAATTTTTAAAAAAATCATACAAATAAGTTACACTAATTTAGTCAATTTTTGAGATCATATTTAAAATGTATTAATTCCTTTACATTTCAGAAGTGGTTTATAAAACCAGAGTGTATATATGTATATAATTGTGTATGTTTTAACAAATTACAAGAAAATATTAATAAAATATTTTAATGAAAATAGAAATTTATATTTTTTTTACCAAAACAATGTAAACATTTTATCTTTTGGTAAATTACCTTCAACTCTTTCTCTATTTCAAAAATATATGATTTTATTTATTTACCTAAATTGGGTATATTAATTAAACCTGGGGGCAAATATTTGTAATGGTTCTTATTTTATTTTCAAAGCCTTTTCTTTTAGAAAGCATGGCTTTCATGTTTTTCTTGTAGTTTAGTTTAAAAATAAAATAATCATTAGGAAAAGGTACTAATTCGGTTGATTTTTTTTAGATTTATAAACACATATTAGTAACATATAAACGATAATATTGTTTCCCAAACTTTAGCTTGTAGTGTACCTCTTTCAAGGTCAGGGTATAGTTACAAATTAAGGATGGAAACTAGTACCTGATATTTTGTAAAGTTTAAACGGCGGTTAAAAAGTTTAATAAAGCGTCAGTAATTATTTAAACAAAGCCGTGACAGGGAGATAAATTCTATATATATAATTTCCTAATGCGTGCGTGTTTTTCTAAAATTTATGCGGACCTCTCTAGATGTCCTTGAAAAATTAAACTTCGCTCACTTGTATTAAAGACAGACCATGTAACAGAACCTAACAAATCCGGATTTTCAATTTTCCTCAAATGAAAATAAAAAGTTTAACAGTTTAGAAAACATTCTAAAATAGTATTTTTTTTAGTAAGGAGCGTTACAATATACAATATATTTTTCCTCATCATTTGTATTTAACAATAATTTAATTTCATAACTTTTCATCACAAGTAAATTTCTATAGCTCATTTAATCTCGTTTTATTAATATATATATATATATATATATATATATATTGGATTTTATTTAACATTCTACATCTAAAATAAAAAAATAACTTAACACTAGTAAAACTCTTGTTAACTTAGAAAAAAATGGTAAATTCTTTTTATAATTATTAATGTTGATTAATTCCATTTGATAATATAAAAACATTATTATAACATCAAATTTCAAGTCGTTATTCAATACAACTTAGTAAGACGTTGTGTATCCCCTCAAATTTTATAGAGATGCTCACAACACAGTTTGGGAAACAAAATGCACTAAGACATAACTATAATAACAATAACGCTACTAATTTCACAATTTATCCGGGCAAGGTAAGTGCCTAAAAGAAACAAACAACTGATTAATGTGTAGTTAATAAAACATTCACGCCACCTTTTCCTAATGCCTTGTGTGTGTATATATATATATATTTCTTAAATAACTATTTTGTTTCACTTAATCTATTGTAATTATCTCTTATTTCTCACTATAATCTTTAAATATCTCTCAGCTTACTTTCAGCTTAGAACTTAGCAATAAAAAGCCAAACAAATGAATGACAAACACTCTTTATATCTTACTTATGCTTTATTTATTTTTTTCTTCAATGGTAGACGTATATCATCTTTCGCTAACCTTCATACTCACAGGATCTTTGATTTGTTTTTATTTCATTTTTCACTAGACATTAGTTTGTTTTTTCTAGCACTAATTTATTACTTAAGACTTTATCGAAACAAAGGACTTTTAAAGCTTCGGATGGAACCAATGACGTGACATCACCACATCCGGAATTTCGGATGGAATGAAATAATTGTGGAACGACATTGGGAAGATCTTTTTTTTCCCCCCACACACACAAGACGGAGAAACTTTCTTTTTCAAAATTAGACAAATGGTTAATTGGAGGAATATGGAATTCAAAATAATCAAAAGCTATATTGGAGCAAATGCTTGCAAAATAATTCTAAAAATAATAATCAAGACGAATACAATTTTAATATAACGTTGACTTCAAAAGACACGGACATGACTAAATTTTGGAAACTTGAGTGTAAATTTATTTTGACTGAGATAAGAAAAAAAAAATGGAAGCGAATTTTAAATGACTAATTGTAGTATTGATCGTTAAAATGTATGAAAATAGCAAACAAATTTTTTTAAAGCGGAAAACAAACATAAAAAAAGCGAGACAATAATATGAGATTCTCTTGTTTTCCATAAAGGCCGTGGAGTTATCTCGAGGCGACAAACAGGAGATGCGTTCCCATTGGGCAAACCGGTTGTGATGTCACCGAGCGCGCAGCCAATGAGAGAAGACTTGACTTGACAGTGATTGCCAGTGTTAGCTTCATTAAAAATCATCTGATCATCGCCACGGAGAAAAAGAATCACCCCCCCTTCCACCCCAACCTCAAAAATCACACCAAAAAAATAGAAGGGGGGGGGGAGGGGCGCACAAACTATCACATCCAAAACGACGTGAATTCACTCATGGACATTTAATATTACATTTTCTTCATTACTCATTAGCATGATATTCATTAAATTAGAATAAAGAGTTAAAGTGTATTTTTTTAAATAATTTAAATACTACTGCTGTAGTTGATAGAATAGGTATTAAATGAGCAAGACTTTAAGGAAAGCAAATAAAGATAGATTTAAAAGTTTTGTACATTAGATTGGTGCTGCTGTAGGGTTAAGTGGATTTAAAATTAAAGGTTCATTATAGAGCTTCAAATATTATTCAATCAAACGGACTATCTGTATAAGCTACGTTAAATAAAAATAAAGAAGTTATAAATTATTTAAATGTTTGGCTTTTTATTGAATGATAAAAAAAAGTGATCCCCCAAATCTGCAGAGTACAGACCAAAAGCAGTTGGTGCTTTTGCGGGTTTCCGGACAGTTTGATTATTTTCAGACGACTTCGTCGGCCGACCTTTTAATCGTCGCGTCGACAATCGGTGCAGTCACTGACACGACGAGGACGGCCACGGAGGAAACTACCATCGCCGATTTCGACGACGAGATCTTAGGGGCGAATTCGGATAACGAGGAGACTTCCGAAGAAAGTCCTGCGGCGATGACAACTTTGCCCCCTCCTCCTCCTTTGACAACCCCCGAACCCGTAGGAGAGACGACCACAACCACTGAGACGCCGCCTACCACGGCGATGGTGCCTTTTAGCGAGACGACCACACCGACAGCCACGACCACAACCACGGAGGAAACTATTACCACGTCGACTCCCACCCCCGTACTGGAAGGCTCCCCCTCAGGGGAGGAACCAGTCACAAGCAGCCCTGCAAGTTCCATTGATCCACCAATCACCACTGAGTCTACCGCAACCACCGAACCGACCACTACAACTACGACAGAACCGACAACTACAACCACCGAACCGACCACTTCAACAACTACAACCACCGAACCGACCACTTCAACAACTACAACCACCGAACCGACCACTACAACAACTACGACCACCGAACCGACCACTACAACGACTACGACCACCGAACCGACCACTACAACGACTACGACCACCGAACCAATCACTACAACAACAACCACCGAACCAACCACTACAACAACAACAACCGAACCAACCACAACAACAACAACAACAACGACCGAAACAACCACCACCTCTGCACAATATAGTCCCATCCCCGCCGCCTCAAGATTCGTCTCCAGGATGACGGCCGCACCCATTGGCACCCCGAGCAGCACCCCCGCCACCAACCTCTTCGATGATTTCAACTCCGTGTACCAGACAGCCCAGAGGAGAGAGGACACGGATGAAGGATCCTCATCCCTCCTACTCATATCCTCCCTCCGCAACCGTCTGACCACGCCGAGGGCGGAAAGGCGCATCTCCGACCAAGAGAACGACATAAACTACCAGCCGCCCGCGGGCAACTCCTTCACTTCGTTCAACCTCGGTCTCGACCGCCCCTCACCGCCCCTCTTCGCCTCCAGCCGCGCCTCGGTCGACTTCCCAGGCTACAGCCCCACTCAGAGCCCTTACTACAATACCCCGGCCAGACCCCCGCGGACCCCCGTGCCATACGTCATCTTCGGGATATTCCCGAACAACACCGTGTTCCGGAAGTTCCCCAACTCGAACGTGAAGGAGATCGTGAGTGAGAATGAGATCGCTAACAGGCAGCCTTACTACCCGGAGCAGAGAGGCAATGACTACGACGTCTATCGTCCGACCGCCGGATACTCGGAGGGGAGGAACTTCAGTCCCTTCGTCTCCAGCGTCACGGTACTTAGCCCTTTACTCAGCGGGAACACTAAGAAGTAGGGAATAAGAGAGACACGAGCCCCGCGTTAGTTCCACGTCCGGCCAATGAGGAATCTGATCACCGCCGTCTAAAAGAGCTGATAATACTCAACCTCGATTACCCGGATTGCTTTGTAACGATGGTCTAAAATCCGGATTGTCCGGAGAGACAAGTTTAAAGGACTCCCCAAAGGTTAAACGGCGAATTCAACTCGTTTAAAAAAACAATAATATGAAAAAAATTGGATGACAACAACTTTAGTTTGTATTACTTCGCATAATATTGTACTTATCTAACGTAGCTTAGACTTACTACGTCACTAGTCGCGGATATATACCTCCCTTGTTAAGCTGTAAAACTAAAAAAAAAAAATGTACAATTCAACGCACATCTTAAAATAAAAAAAATAGTAAATACTCGTAGGATTTGTGAAACTAAATAATATACATTATTGCAGAAACACTCCATCATAGAGCTTAAGCGAAATAATATAAACTGATACAGAAACATAAAGAAAAGAAGAACATCTCCGTCCATCAAATGAGCATGACAGTCAATTTAAATTATTGTCAAAGAAATCCGTAAAATATATATATTTTTGCTTATAGCTCAGAAACTATTGATTTTATAAAAATATATTCAAAATTAAATATTTTAATTTTGAATATAGCTACAACTTTACAACGATAAATTATTTCGTACCTCAAATAGTTGCGGAGATATTATCAAAATTAGAAATTTCCGCCCATGTATTGTTCTTCTAAGGTCGTTTGCATGTGAAAACGAGAATAGCCATTTTGTATGTAATGATAAACAATGTCTAAAACACCAAATTTAATCAAAATCTTTAAAGCGGATTTGGAGAAAATCGATTCTTTATCTTTTCCCCCTTTCAGTAAACTACCCTTAATTTCAGGGCTGTAAATCTAATTCCACAAAACTCCTCGAGGGAGCCTTATGAAAACCCGAGATACCAAACTCCAGCGTGATCAGTAAAATGGTTTCGGCCGAGACAAGGACGGACAGACAGACGGTATCACTAAAACAACTTTTTTCAGTTTTAAGGAGTTGTGAAACGTTGACATTTATCAAAATTTCGAGTTAAATTTTTTTTTACGATCACATTACAATCTCTACGAGTGCTAAAGAGAAAGATTCACGGTATGCTTGCTACTCAACGCAAAAAAAGAAAAGAAGACACATTCAAAATACAAATTAATTACTATCAAAGTCCGGATAATCGAGGTTGTACCATGCTACACAGGTTTGCGAACTGAGTGTTATCACAAAATTGCGACGCTTAAGGGACGTCTAAGGGCCCATCAGGGTGCCTGATAGTATTAACGTTTCAGTCACTTTTTTTTTCCTTATTGGAATAAATTTTAAAAATGTCTTCCTGACCTTCAGAACTTTCTACGGCAAGACTTGATGACTTTGACGTTATCGTGACATTTACGAAGTACTGGAATCGTTAACTCAATTAATACTTTTAACGTCTTATTTCTATTTCTTACTTCTTGTGTTTTCAATTTGTGTAAAGGGCTTGAGATATTATTTACTATGGCATATCCTTAAAGTAAGACATATTTTTCGGCAGGTTTGTGGACCTGTCTATTAATATATTTTTTTCTCTAAATTTATTAGGTTTTCTCAAGGTTTCTTAACGACTCGTCGTTGTAATAAAGATAATAATAAATTGAGTCACACCTTTACCGAAAATATAAATCAAAATCTGTTTGAAGGGCAGAAGGGCGCACGAGTATTTTTACAGTTTTTATAGAATATAAATTTGTTGGCAAAAATAAATAAAATATTTCTCCAGTAGAAACGTAGAGTTTAGTTTTCTGCACATGCTAATATCAACAGATCTTGAATATCTGTCAAAGGTTTCCTGGAATGTTGTTAAAAAAATTCTCTTTATTTAAAAAATTTGACAAAATTCCAGGACACCCTTGACAGATATTCAAGATCTGTTGATATTAGCATGTGCAGAAAACTAAACTCTACGTTTCTACTGGAGAAATATTTTATTTATTTTTGCCAACAAATTTATATTCTATAAAAACTGTAAAAATACTCGTGCGCCCTTCTGCCCTTCAAACAGATTTTGATTTATATTTTCGGTAAAGGTGTGACTCAATTTATTATTATCTTTATTACAACGACGAGTCGTTAAGAAACCTTGAGAAAACCTAATAAATTTAGAGAAAAAAATATATTAATAGACAGGTCCACAAACCTGCCGAAAAATATGTCTTACTTTAAGGATATGCCATAGTAAATAATATCTCAAGCCCTTTACACAAATTGAAAACACAAGAAGTAAGAAATAGAAATAAGACGTTAAAAGTATTAATTGAGTTAACGATTCCAGTACTTCGTAAATGTCACGATAACGTCAAAGTCATCAAGTCTTGCCGTAGAAAGTTCTGAAGGTCAGGAAGACATTTTTAAAATTTATTCCAATAAGGAAAAAAAAAGTGACTGAAACGTTAATACTATCAGGCACCCTGATGGGCCCTTAGACGTCCCTTAAGCGTCGCAATTTTGTGATAACACTCAGTTCGCAAACCTGTGTAGCATGGTACAACCTCGATTATCCGGACTTTGATAGTAATTAATTTGTATTTTGAATGTGTCTTCTTTTCTTTTTTTGCGTTGAGTAGCAAGCATACCGTGAATCTTTCTCTTTAGCACTCGTAGAGATTGTAATGTGATCGTAAAAAAAAATTTAACTCGAAATTTTGATAAATGTCAACGTTTCACAACTCCTTAAAACTGAAAAAAGTTGTTTTAGTGATACCGTCTGTCTGTCCGTCCTTGTCTCGGCCGAAACCATTTTACTGATCACGCTGGAGTTTGGTATCTCGGGTTTTCATAAGGCTCCCTCGAGGAGTTTTGTGGAATTAGATTTACAGCCCTGAAATTAAGGGTAGTTTACTGAAAGGGGGAAAAGATAAAGAATCGATTTTCTCCAAATCCGCTTTAAAGATTTTGATTAAATTTGGTGTTTTAGACATTGTTTATCATTACATACAAAATGGCTATTCTCGTTTTCACATGCAAACGACCTTAGAAGAACAATACATGGGCGGAAATTTCTAATTTTGATAATATCTCCGCAACTATTTGAGGTACGAAATAATTTATCGTTGTAAAGTTGTAGCTATATTCAAAATTAAAATATTTAATTTTGAATATATTTTTATAAAATCAATAGTTTCTGAGCTATAAGCAAAAATATATATATTTTACGGATTTCTTTGACAATAATTTAAATTGACTGTCATGCTCATTTGATGGACGGAGATGTTCTTCTTTTCTTTATGTTTCTGTATCAGTTTATATTATTTCGCTTAAGCTCTATGATGGAGTGTTTCTGCAATAATGTATATTATTTAGTTTCACAAATCCTACGAGTATTTACTATTTTTTTTATTTTAAGATGTGCGTTGAATTGTACATTTTTTTTTTTTAGTTTTACAGCTTAACAAGGGAGGTATATATCCGCGACTAGTGACGTAGTAAGTCTAAGCTACGTTAGATAAGTACAATATTATGCGAAGTAATACAAACTAAAGTTGTTGTCATCCAATTTTTTTCATATTATTGTTTTTTTAAACGAGTTGAATTCGCCGTTTAACCTTTGGGGAGTCCTTTAAACTTGTCTCTCCGGACAATCCGGATTTTAGACCATCGTTACAAAGCAATCCGGGTAATCGAGGTTGAGTATTATCAGCTCTTTTAGACGGCGGTGATCAGATTCCTCATTGGCCGGACGTGGAACTAACGCGGGGCTCGTGTCTCTCTTATTCCCTACTTCTTAGTGTTCCCGCTGAGTAAAGGGCTAAGTACCGTGACGCTGGAGACGAAGGGACTGAAGTTCCTCCCCTCCGAGTATCCGGCGGTCGGACGATAGACNATCTGTGCCGGGACCGAGGATTGAACCCCGGCCGCCAGCATAGAAGTCCGACACCTTACCCCTAGACCGCCAGGTCACCAACAACATATCAACATTAGATGAGAAACTTTTTAAATGAAGATAAAAAGTTGTCATTAAATTCCAGCACACCCTTGAAAGATATTCAACAACTGTTGATATCAACGTATAGGAGAAATATAAACTCTAGGCTTCTACTGGAGGAATATTTTATTTATTTTGGTCAAAAAAAGTTTTGATATAAAAACTGTAAAAAAACAAACAATGACCTTATCTCGCAATCCCTACGTCCCCGCCTTAAATTACCGCTTGTAGCCAATAACAAATATTATTTTAAAAGTACGTAATATATTTGTTGGTTTAGGATATTCAAAGATTGACTTAATCAAGATCTACCTTTCTTACCCGATAGACTCAAAATTACCAACGACCCCTGCTAGAGACAATTTAAAAATAAACAAATGTGTTCACTTTAAGTGAAACAACAAATATAAAAGTCACAAAGAGACGTTACCATTATTTTATTTATTTTCTGAATCGGCTGGCAGTACACAAATTACCTTTATCTTAGTACAGACACAACATCCAGTCTCCCAAACGTTGATATATCAGCCCCACTTTCACTCAATGATACATTTTTTTAACCAGTTTCAGTTGACGACCACATGGTTTAAGGCGTCACTCTCGCGTTGGACTGTCCTGCTGATGAAGGGTAGATCGGGGTTCGAATCTTGGTCGAGTCTACTGAAGGTGTTTTTTTTCCTAAGTGGTTTCTAACTCTCCTCCCACGCAAATACGGGTGTAACACCTCTAAAATGGTTCCTTCTTCATATCTACCCCATTAGAGTTATTATCATATATGCGTATAACCTGAACAGGTAGTAAGTTGCGGGGATAAACTTTTTTTTTAAAAGGATACATTTTTGAACCTGCCCGGAATAGAGCCCGGTTCCTTTAGTTCAGTAGACAGAGCCACGATGTCGGATGTCTGTGTGTAGGCCGCACGGTATTTCCTCGTGGTCCAGCTTCATGTCTGTTGTATTCAAGGTCACCCCCTCCACGACGGAAAGAGCAGTCCTCGGCCCGTCTGAGAGTGACGAAGAAGAGGAGAACCATCTGTTGCTGTTCCTAAGCGTCAACAGGGGGGCGTCTTCCTCGACGGAGCAGCCGGAAGTCGATGTCCGCATCGGAGAACCTTCCACGGTCGTGTTCACCTCGACAGAGACCCCGAGCTCGATCGGGGAACCTTCTTCCCTGGTGCTGGTCTCGACAGAACCACCATCTTCGACCACAACGGAACCGACCACAACTACAACCACAACAGAGCCTTCCACCACAACCAAAACAACGGAGCCTTCAACCACAACCACGACAACAGAGCCTGCAACCACAACCACGACAACGGAGCCTTCAACCACAACCACGAACAACGGAGCCTTCAACCACAACCACAACAACAACGGGGCCTTCAACCACAACAACAACAGAGCCTTCAACCGCAGCCACCTCTACTGCGACAGTGTTTGTGGTGACGCCCGCGCAGTCCGACGACAAGCCTCTAGGGGCGCCCAAGTCTCCAGACTCGAGCGGCAAGGAGAGCGTCCCTGGTGGCAAGAACCCGCCTGGTTCCCTCCCAGACATCTCCGGACTGGGAAACTCCGTGAGTCTCTTTACCACCGCCAGCGATGACACGCTAATAGCGGTGACTAGCTCAACTAAAGCAGGATTTTAAAATACAATGATCGCTCTAGAGGTGTGAGTAAGTATTTGCACCGGTAAGACGCGCGGCTAAAGCGTCAGTCGTGTCTAGACTTGAGGGTCCGTGGTTTGAATCACGAGCTGGTATAATGAAGCGACTTCCGCCCCCCCCCCCCCC
>CABFOV010005399.1:14766-27147 GCA_902141375.1 Timema poppense
CCCCCCCCACTGAACGGGTTTCCCCACTCTCCTTCCCCGCAAATGCGCGTACATTTACTCTAAACATGACCTTCTTCATCACTATCCCATTAGCTAAAATATAAAGATGGTGCGGATGGGTAGTAAGAAGTGATACTCGTGGACGCGGAGGCGGGGAGGGGGTTAGTCTACATATTATATATCTACATAACCTACCTATAGTCCATTCGACACTGGAGGGGTGGTAGCGGACAGAAAAAGTTACCAGATAAACTCTCAAGTATCCATTCGCCAAACCATAACTGAGGATTCACGACTTACACACATACTTGCTTTCCACGTCCGACATTTTATCAAATTTAGTGATCTAAGAGTTTCTTCGATTGGTCAGGAAGTCTGCAGTTGTAAAACAAGGTTAGGACTAGCTGTCTATTGTAAATATCAGAGCATTCTCAAACTAATATACAACTTTTCTTACCTTATACATCTCACCATCTATTTTATTTATATTTATTTATTTCTGCGCCTTAAGCATGCTTCAAACTGTCAGACCTCTTGGGCGTCGTTGTGCATGATATGAAGGGTCTACAATCCTTCTTCTACATCTACATCTAGGCTAAGCATGAACTTGTGTTATTTGGTATAGCGAGTACATTTTTATGATTGTGTTGGTATCAAATCTTCTGTAACCACCCAGTTTACAAAAAACAATCGAAGTAATGATAAAACCCCTTTATTTTCTCAAAATAAATAAAATATTGTCTCAGTAGAAACTTAATAGTTTAATTTCCTCCACACGTTGATATCAACAGTTGTTGAATATCTGTCATGGCGGTATTAGATGAGAAACTTTTTAAATGAAGAGAAAAAGTTGCCATTAAATTCCAGGACACCTTCGACAGATATTCAACAACTGTTGATATCAACATAGGAAGAAAATTAAACTTTATGTTTCTACTTAAGTAATATTTGATTTTTTTTACAAAAAAAGTTTTAATATAAAAACTGCATAAACAGATATCTTAACTCGCGTCCCCTACACAACCAGCTTTAGCTAATTAAATGCTATATTTCTAGTTTTCCTATGATTGGTTTGTTTGGTATATGCAGATTTTAGCCATTAAAAAATATATAAATAAACAAGGATTAAATCATTGAAATTACGAGAGTGTCTATATAGAGAGGACTACAATTAAATACATTTAAATTAGTTATAAAATTACACTTGAACTCAGGTACAGTATAAAAAAATCAACCAAATCCAATCATTTTACGTATATAATTAAGGTTTTCTAACAATTTTATGTTGTGTCATGTTAGCTTCAAGGTCAAACAAGATCGTCTTCCCCTCGGCCGACCGGAAACCAAGATTCACCCTCGGCCCTCGCCAATAGGGTGAGTAAACAAATCGATACGATCGAAAAATCACATACCTATTGTTAATTGTGCAAGTGAAGCTGAGGTTAAGACAATGGTTGGAGGTCAAATTACATCTGAATCTCCGATAACGCCACTGATTAGTTATCGGTTCTGTAACCGGCTCTTAAAGAAGGTAAAGTGATACGACCAATTGAGTTGGAACGATTCGCTGCTTAACTAACACCTCTATAAATTTATAATAATGGACATTGATGAAAATAAAGACAAAACTAATGAGTGTAGATTTAATTTTTTTTTTAAAAGGACCGCCTAGAGAAAAAAAAAAGGAAAAATGTGGGAAGAATTCAATGCAAAAAGGTGACATGTTCTTTTCTTTTGTCTTCTATAGTAGAAATAGTCAAACACACATTTAAACGCAAATAGAATAATATTTCGGCAAACAAAAAAAGAATAAATTTCATACAAACACTAAACTACTCCATTTTGAATTGAAAAATAAATTGTTTTGAGACACTTTTTGAATTCAAAATGGAATATTAATTTATAAGTGATTGGGAAAATAGATAGGGATATTGAAAATATCTCGTTTGATGCAATTCTTCTTACATAAATAAATATAACTAATATTCCACCTAAAAATACAAGAAAAAAGTAAATAAGAGTATCAGAAAGTTGAAGTAATTGTTACCATTTACTAAACAGGTTAAAATTGTCTGAGAAATAATTATTAATCAAATTGTTAAAGGGTGACATATATATTAAAAATGTTCTTATTGTAATGGTTACTATTCTAATAATTAGATATATACAGATAATAGTTTATTAAAATATTGTCCCCCTCCCCCTCTCTTCCCTCTGTGGGCCTAGGTTGTCAGGATGGGTTGCGGTTGTGTCGGTTTGTTATCTACTTCCGGCTTGGGTTTTTTAATGGTTTTATTGTATTACCTTGCTCTATTACAAAATATGACGTTGATAAGAAATATAAAAATATATGAAAGAACTTAATAGATTTAATCAGAAGCTCGTGACAGAACAAAGTATGTTAAGAATGCCTAACCAATGGCCTGACTGACCTCTAGGGTTATGAACACCGGTACTCCGGGCTCGACGGTAGCCCTCCAATACATGTGCTGATGATCCAGCGTCCTAGCCCCCGTACCCTCCAAAAATGGGAAGTGTAACCCCCCTAGACTCGATGGTGAATAGTCATCCCTGTTAGTTCGAAGTATCGCACTATTTTATAATACAACTTGGCCTGATTTACCGTGAGAAATGCTGACACTCTGTTTATGTAGTCAGCGCCGTATGTTCTATTTGTTTACAAGCTAATAATATCACCTCGCAACCCTCGTTTTGCCATTCACAATCCAGAGCACAACAAATGTCAAACAAAAACACACGCCTCAATTTAGGCCGTGTAGATTAAAATATTAATTTTGGGAATTAATGATAAGGTTTATATTAACCCTTTTATCTGAATTTTAAAGGTATATACCTATTTATTATTTACAAGACCAGTATTTTTGTTAAAAATTACTAAACATAACACCTCTCTGTGTAGCTTACAAATGAAAGCTTCCTTGTCCCTTGTTACAGATAATAGAGATGGCCTTGCAGAGACAGAAAGCGGTGACTTCTTCGCAGTTGGTTGGTTCAGCGGTGAGCGAACTAGAACTATCTCTATAGACTTGGAACTTTGGAAGAACTAGAACTTAAAGACTTAGGACCGAGACTTGTAATAACAACACTTCACTCCCTGAATGTTAGGGCCAAGACTATGTAAGCTACAGTAGCCCCGTGGCTTCTTTGGTGCTGACTGACAGCTTTGAAAAGTTACCAGACCAAATTATGTATCCCTGTGCCGAACCATATGATATTCAAAAACATGTGTTTAGCAGCTGTCACTTCTGACGGTCAAAATGTAGGTGCGTACCTAAATGTTGACTGTCAGAAGTCAACTGTGAGCTGTCAGTCAGCACCAAAGAAGCCACGGGGCTACTGTACTGACTATCAATGACTTGAACTAAAAAATTTGATACGACACAAACGCACATACTTTTTTTATCACATAGTCTATAACAAAGTCTGTAACAAAGTTTTCAAAAACCATTTATCAGTAACCTACCCTTTAATAAGTTTTACCCAGACAAACAAACATTATTTTGAAAATCATATGAAACCACCCTTCAGATATAGATTTTAACCAAATACTTATAGCTATATTAAAAACAATCAGATTTATTAAACTATTTTTTTCTTCAAAACTCAGTAAACTTCCTCTAAATATTTTTTTTCTCTAAATAAAAAGTGTATGGTTTTATTTATACCCATTTTAAACAGAATAATTAACACAGTTTTTGAAAAGTTAATAAATTTTCAAAATTCATTTATTAGTAAATTCTACCCCTAATTTTAGGGCTGAAATCATAATCACGATTTAGCCTCGAGGTCTAACTAATGTATATAACATCTAAATAACAAGTTTGAATAAACTCCATTAATTACTAAACCATTTATGCTGCAGCCCCAAGTACAGACAGAGGGACATACAGGGGGACAGACAAACATTCATGGGAATACACAGAAGGACATACAGGGGGACAGACAAACATTCATGGGAATACACAGAAGGACATACAGGGGGACAGACAAACATTCATGGGAATACACAGAAGGACATACAGGGGGACAGACAAACATTCATGGGAATACACAGAAGGACATACAGGGGGACAGACAAACATTCATGGGAATACACAGAAGGACATACAGGGGGACAGACAAACATTCATGGGAATACACAGAAGGACATACAGGGGGACAGACAAACATTCATGGGAATACACAGAAGGACATACAGGGGGACAGACAAACATTCATGGGAATACACAGAAGGACATACAGGGGGACAGACAAACATTCATGGGAATACACAGAAGGACATACAGGGGGACAGACAAACATTCATGGGAATACACAGAAGGACATACAGGGGGACAGACAAACATTCATGGGAATACACAGAAGGACATACAGGGGGACAGACAAACATTCATGGGAATACACAGAAGGACATACAGGGGGACAGACAAACATTCATGGGAATACACAGAAGGACATACAGGGGGACAGACAAACATTCATGGGAATACACAGAAGGACATACAGGGGGACAGACAAACATTCATGGGAATACACAGAAGGACATACAGGGGGACAGACAAACATTCATGGGAATACACAGAAGGACATACAGGGGGACAGACAAACATTCATGGGAATACACAGAAGGACATACAGGGGGACAGACAAACATTNTTACACATTAGCGTAAGTGCGTATAACCCGAACGGGTAGTAAGACGCGGTGCTAATAATAATAATAATAATAATAATATACGAGAACGTAAAGAGAAAACTCGCAGCCTATACCCCCCTCCCCTCTTGTCCACAGTCCACCCCACGAAGTGTGATGGTGAGCACAGCCGGGGCGGAGAACGAGCTTCTCAGACTGCTGGGACAATCGGCCGGGAGACTGCCTCAGAGCCCGACCGCCCTCAAAGGAACCGCCCCAGACTCGACGGCCCTGCTCGCCCTGCTGCAGAACTCGGTCAGTAACCAACTGCGCCACGGGCCCGTTCACAAATATAATAACAACAAACCTTTCAGGTTCATTTCATACACTGCGGTCGAAAAAACACCGTCACGTCAGCTCCCCACCGTCTGTTGGCGAATATAGTACCAACTTTTGCGGATATAGGGTATCATGTGGTCAGAATAATGAACGCTTCAGCCGTTAATCTCACTTATCTAGACCAGAGCCGCTACCTCTCCATTTGTCCTCGCGAGGCTGAGTTAACCCCGTTACAGACCCACTGCTTCACAGATAACTGTGAAAGTGCCGAGGATTGAACCCGGAGCTTCTAGATCTGTAGCCGGGGACTCTGACCACTGGTGAACAGAAGAAGTCCCTCTACCTCTGAACGGTCGTATGAATATCAGCATCAGGCCCCGGAGTTTGAGGACATGTCATCATTTGTTTTGGAACATCCCAGACAATCTTCATGTGTACATCAAATATGTTCATAATCCTCCGGTTGTGGAAACGTTTATTATAGCTCATTCTTCGGTCATTTTGGATCTGTAGGTTATATATTTTCTGTTCGCGTCATTTTTTGTTCATTATTAGGCGTTTATGATGAAAAGTATATTTGTTAATACTATCAATATTTTATAAATGAAGGAGGTATTACACATTCCTGGTGAGACTGTAACTAGACTGGAGAGGGTTGTGTTGGGAGGGGGTAGCTATTACTTCTGAAAGCATATAATTATTTGTGAATCAATGTTATATATAGCAGGATGTAATAGTTTTATTGTTAAAGGCTTTTCATTCAATAGGTAATTTTTAGCTTATTTTTAGTTCATCAAAGTCCAAGCCCTGATCAACAGATATTATCATTTTTTAAATCAATTTTTGGAAATTAAATTTTGGGTGAAAGGTAACTCAAGTTAAGCTCTATATTTTTACAGTTATTATAACATACAAATTTGTCGCCCCGGATAGGGGGGGAATCGCTCGCTTCAATAAAAACGGTAATTTTAAAATAGGGGGAAAAAAATCGCTCGCTTCAATAAAAACGGTAATTTAAAAATAGGGGAAAAAAAATCGCTCGCTTCAATAAAAATGGTAATTTTAAAATAGAGGGAAAAAAAAATCGCTCGCTTCAATAAAAACGGTAATTTAAAAACAGGGGGGAAAAATCGCTCGCTTCAATAAAAAGGGTAATTTTAATTTTTTCCACATAATAATATCTACTATTAATTTATTATAAATTGACACATATATGAATTTTTGTTTTGTCCCTCACTGGTTCCAGAATAAAGATGCCAGCAAGACCAGCCAGCATCTGCTGGCGTCGTTCTCCGGTCGCCAGCCCACTCAAAGCGACCTTCTCAACAAAATCAACCTTGGGGTAGGTCGCGTGTTGTCGTTACAGGCAGTTTGAACACTCTAGAATTAGAAGGTTTTTTTATAAGTAGGGGCTCAAAATATTGGTCTACAACTGGGATTCTAACACGATCTTCCTAGAGGCTCATAAGTCTTTAGAACGGTCGAGATGAATTCATACAATTCATGAGCCAAGTGGGTTTTATTCTAGTAGTAGGGGAACAAATAGGGGAGAAGGAAAAACTAATGACAATACAATTTGTGTTGTAACTCCGCTCCCCTCCCCCTCTAATTAAATGACATTATTCTATTCACAAAGATCCAATCCACGATCCTATCTTTCGTTCCAAATTAATGATCAACCAAAAATATGTGGAATTTCGGACTTTTCAAAGTGGAAAAATGTCAACTATTAAACCTTGTTTCATCATCATCATCATCAACTGGTTCCAACCTTTGGCAGGTTCAGTTTAGTAAACTGCCTCCATCTTCCTCCAACCTTCCACCATTCTTCTCCTCTCACTTGCACACTTTCTGCTAACTACAGTAGCCCCATGGCTTCTTTGGTGCTGACTGACAGCTCACAGATGACTTCTGACAATCGACATTTAGGTATATACCTAAATTTTGATTTGGTCTGGTAAAATTTCAAAGCTGTCAGTCAGCACCAAAGAAGCCATGGTGCTACTGTATGTATACAAGCCTAAAATGTGTAGGATCATAGCAAATAGGTTTGTGTTATAAGTTTTGAAGTTTTGTCAACATTTAACCTAAGTGCAACATCTGATTGGAAATATCTCAGCTACCTCGACAGTTCCTTTGAGAGCCCTCTTGACGGGGATATTAGACACGAGACCACACCACTCAGCTACGTCTGGTTCAAGCTGTATTACCAACCTAAGCTAGGTACTACCAACAACCAAGGTCACACGAATAACCTGACGAGGAGGTGTCGGTAGATCGCCCGAAACTTGGCCAACCTCAAGCAATGTCTGTCTCTCTGTTGGTCCGCAGGAGGTGCTGAACCTGGCCGCCCAGATGAAACCCTCAGGCACCGCCACGCCCCAAGGGGGGCTCCGACAAGTGTTCTCCTCCACAGGAGTGAGTACAGAAACATCCCTCCTGGTTGGTATCGGTGAGGGGCGGGGGTTTTTAATAGCACCGCTTCTTACTACCCCCGCCTATGTACTAATCACGCTGATGTGCTAGGGATGAAGGTTTAATTTAGAGGAAATGCATTATCATTTACGTGGAGCTAAAACGGAAAACCGTGTAGGAAAAATTACATCCGACCGGGCAGTCCAGTCTATTGCGAGAGTTACACCGTAGACCATTCGACCACCGATACCCTTTATAAAGATAAATATTATATTAATAGATACGTTTACCATATTATTATTAACGATTTATTAGAAAAATGTGCGAGCGTTTGCCTGATCAGAAAAAAAACAAAAAAAATTGTGAAAAAAAAAACCTTTCGAAAACACCAAGCTGGGATTTGAACCAAATAAATTCTGGCATAGTCAAGTACGATGAAGCTGAGCTAACTCTACCAGTGTTTATCTACTAAAATAGGCGCTCTAAATACTTAAATGATCTAATCCAAGACGACAGGAATAGGAGGGGAAATACCTTTCAGGAGTAAAATTGTTCAACTCTTATAAATCAAGCACAAGGGGCAAGGGTAAATCAGAGAAGCTATACTGATATTTGCCTGGAAGGCGGATGGAAAACGGCTAGATTTGAAGCCAACCTCAGTTGAGTCGGTCGGAAATGAACACTGACCCATCAGGGTCAGGTTCTAACATACCACGAACTTTAAAAAAAATATATATATATTTACGCAAGGTTTGATTGTAATGTTTGATAGTTTTATTAACTAATATTTTTGGTTATTAAAGTTGCAACACCTTTTTATATACCTCCCAACTCTTAACATAAGTCACAGAGCGTGAAATACACCCATTGCTCAGAACCCAATCGGAAATCCTGCTTAAATAACGCCCGCTTCTGGCAAAGGAAGGGTTCATTTCGCGAATACGACAAAACATTGACCAAGTTTCGGTTCAAATCACGGTGAGACTTTTAGTAATGGTTAAACTCTACATCCGTCTAGTCGACCTCATGGTATTAGGGTAAAGTGCTCGTCTCAAAACCCGATAATCGTGGGTTCGAGCCCAGAGAGTATTGACAGATTTTATTTTGAGCGATAAATATCCGTAGCACAACCTCCGTCGTAGTGGAAGTGAAGCCGTCGGTCCCCCCATGTCGATTGTGGCGTGTAAAAGGAAGCATGGTAGGTATGTGAAAATACCTTTCCCGGCAAAATTGGTAGACTCTTTCTCTCTCGCTCACAAAAAAATGCTCGTATGCTGATATAATCGATCAGTTCAGAAAGTTCACGTTATATACCTAAAAAACAACAACACATATGTAAAAATAATACCGTCAAGCGTGATGTCACCATGTTATTTTTATGATTCAACATTTAACTTACCTACCAGACTCACTTGAACTTTGAAAGAGAGAATTTTTACGAACGTATTTTGTTGTGGAACATAATATATTTGATTTTAGATCGAGTGGCGTCAGATAAAATGATAATGCTATGTTTGAAAAAGATCACGTCACTTAAGAAATAAATACTTTTGAATCAGCACGTCAAGTCTCCAAAAGGATCATTTTCGTGGACAGTAGTGTATTTTTTCATAGGATTCTTAAAACTATACCTACAGTAGCCCCATGGCTTCTTTGGTGCTGACTGACAGCTTTGAAAAGTTACCAGACCAAATTATGTATCTCTACGCCGAAACCATATGATCTGCAAAAACACGTGTTTAGCAGCTGTAACTTCTGACAGTAAAAATTTAGGTATATACCTAAATGTTGACTGTCAGAAGTCAGCTGTGAACTGTCAGTCAGCACCAAAGAAGCCACGGAGCTACTGTACGTAAGTTCTTGATTTATAAATAAAGGGAATGTGTTGCTATTGAATGTACTTACACGTATAAACATATTTTTAAATTATGAACTTTCAAATATTACTGACATATTAGGTACTATGTGATGATTTACGAAATTTTATGAATAATTACACCTGCTCATGCAGATATCGTTTCCGTACAACTACCCCGTTTACTCTCTTTACACTCTAATCTAAATACAAATTTCCGACGATTGGCAACAATAATGACTTTTAGTCAATTCTCTGATAATTTTATCTTCACCAATAATAAATAATTAATCTACGTTTGGATCGAGCTTCTAACTTTTAACAGAACTAATGAACAGCATGTTTTGTTTGAGAGGTGGTGTCAATCTACTAACTCTTTGCACGCACTAACTTCTAGCGACCACCAGCGCATTCTACCAAGAACCCATCAACTACCAAAGGGAGACTTCAGGCGGCTACGACGGCTGGATCGGTAAATGTTACCACTGTCAAATAAAAGATAATATGTTTATATGCATCTATGTTAATATAGAAAATATTCTGTGTTTCATAAAACAACGTATACATTTTAAACATTAGGTTGTACCAACATTACAAAACATATTAACCGCTTGCAGCAACATTCAATAAAAGAATTGTAATATTTGTGGAAATGTGACTAAATCTATTACATACTATCAATTATTTCTTTAAAGCGCAATATTTACCTATAATCTATTAAAATTGTATTAGCTTCCCTTAACCCCTCGACTACAATTATGTGATCTCAAAATGGTATACATTTTTCTTGTGGGGCATGACTTAACGTAAGTTTAGAAAAAAGTATCCTATTTATATATAGACTATGCTTTATAACAAAACACGCAAATAATTTATTTAAAGTGAAAACAAATATGTCGGTATTCCCAATTGTTTGTATTAGTTAAAAAAATATGTTGGAGTAATAATTGCCATATGTTTTAGAAGTGGTGGGGAAATAAATTTACATTTCGTGGTTAATTATGTTAGATACAATTTTTATTTGAATAAGTCTTAAAACAACAATACTTCGTTGAGCGATTGGTGCTAAAAAAAATGAATATCGGTAAAAAAGGAAATAAGTTTTGATCTGTAAATGTTAAAACGATGGCAGACCTCAAGAAAAAAATTTCAGTGCTGCACTCTATGATTCGGGAAAATGATTTCAGTGCTGCACTCTATGATCCACGTAACGTAATACAACAAGATTTAATAGCACCTCTTAAACACTAATAAAGGCCTACTAGAACAGTTGCTTGACAGTATTAAATATTTCTGAGTATTAAATTTTATTTATGAATATTGAAACCTTGCTCTCGATGAACTGTAGGTAGTCCTTCGGGCATGTTTTTAAAAGGTTTAGGGATGGTCTGTGTTGGGCAGTTGTCCTGCTTCTGATGGACGCTACCAGTCACGTGTCGGTGTTACTGTTACTAACTGTAACTCTTGTGTGTTTGTCAGGGCGGGTCTAGCGGGTCTGCACAAGGTCTGGTGGACGTCGCCATCAACATGACGAGAGCCATGTCCACCCTCATGGGGCAGGTCATACAGGTACGTCCTCCTCGGGTCCTTGTTGGGTCCTTCTCGAGATCTCTTCAAGTCTTTATCTAGTCCTTACCGTACCCTCGATGATTCTTTAACGGGTCCTCCTTGAGTCCTAGAATCCTTGCGGGTTTTATTGAGTCTATCGCGAGTCCTTACCGGGTCCTCCTTAAGTAATTATCAGGTCTTTATCGGGTTTTCCTCCAGAGACCATCAGGCTATCTAAAGTAGGATTCTGGCAGGAAGGACTTTCAATATACAAACATATTTTTTTTGCTGTTACTATTGATAACATTTTATATTATTATTATTATTATTGTTATTTTATAGGTATTCATAATATATACCAAAAAAGACAGCTGCAAATCACATATCTTGACGTATCAAAACATAAAAGTAGATCTAGTAAGCTTTGTAACTGTAAGATACGGTCCTTCTTACCAGAATCTTACTATACCCCCTATTAACAGAACCTTAGATAGTTTTCACTCTGCTCGCATCAGCAATAACCCGGGATAAGGCATCAGTCTTGCCTTGTCTTGTCTGATTTATTTTCTAGCTAAAATTATAAAAAAATCTCCCACAAGTAGCTCATACAATATAGTAAAACCATCTTTCTTTCTACACGTAGGTTTTTCACCCTGCCTATCCCTGTTTCCTTAAACCAGTAATGGAGTCTGTAATTTCCTCCCTGCTCTGATAACTAATATAATCTCAAACAGGCCTGTCGCCAAAATAACGACAGTAAAGATTATCATCCCAAACATTTTAATGGGAATGTTATACAAAGGTTTAACTCACGTAAGCTATTTTATGTTTTGTTCTCACAGGGGGCAGCACAGTCGCTTCAGTCTTTTGTTCGTGAAAGGACAGGGAACCTTGCAAAATACTTCAGCTTTGGTTCCGGCTGAGCACCACGTCACTGATTCAAGAGATTTTTTTTTTAAATTAAAAAAAAACTAGATATTGGTACAAGCAAGAAGATAGAAATCAGTCTCTCTTAACTAAAAAAAAAACTATTCTGATTTTAAAATATAATTATATTAAATGTACTGTAAATTTATTCACGTTAGCGAAATATTTTCAAGTAAATCATGTCGGTATAAAAAAATAAATTAATTGTTAGCTATAGATGTAGTCTAGTATGAAGACATATTTTGTGAATAAACAAAAATGCTATAAGATCAAAATTATATAATTATAGTGGGACTGATATCCATTCGATAGTATTTGAATTCTTCAAAACTATCTTACAAATCGTGTTTGTCACTTTTGATATCTAATGGATCGGAATTGGAAAATCATTTCCGGTTCGTATTATTTCTCAAGTTTTTGTTCATCAAATCTACCTCATCTCAAAATGTTCTTAAATTTTTTTTTTTAAACTATTTCCTCAAAAATGTCATCATCACATATTCCTTATTAATATTACTAAAAATTGATTAATCAACAAAACAATTTCAACTTTCATTGATAATTAAATTAATATAAATTATTATTAAATCTAATTTTAAAAAGTTAATAATTTTTTTATGGGAGTGCTAGATCGAGTTTTTTTT
>CABFOV010005400.1:10023-30904 GCA_902141375.1 Timema poppense
TTTCTATTAATATTTTTTATGGATAATAAGTTTTAAAATTTGAATATTTTTTTAAATTTGTATTAAAATTGTTTACTAGGAATTAAAAATATATTGCACAGCTACAAACAAAAATATTACATAATTTACTGATTTAATGATTATTGTATTTCATATTTTGAGTAAAATATCATTTTCCCGGATTTTTATTGTGATTTGCCAAATTCCCGGCTTATTCCCGTTTTTCCCGATCACTTCAAATTCCCGGCTAATTCCCGTTTTGTAGACACCCTGGAGTGAGTGTATACTGTACTGTAGTTGAATCGTGGGGGTAGCGCCGGGTTAAGAATTGGAAGCTCACAGGTTTGAGTCAAGCTCGCCCTTGTGGTAACTGCCCTGACCCAGACGGGTCAAGAGGTTTCCCCTCTCTGCCTGGGAGATATTCCTGTTCCGGAAAATCCTGGCAGCATGCCTCACCATGGTGGCCTCCAAACAATGTCCAGAGGGTTTAACCGAAGGGTGGATAGAACTCTGTTGATGCCTACTCAACACAAACTAGGCAGTTGGTAGCCAATGCCTTTCGGGAAAAACTGGTCAGGTCCCCGCCATGAGGTCTCTGTTGAATCAGGTTGAAAGCTCTATACGAGTAATTGAGGCTAGGCGTCTGACCTGCTCCAAGGGTTAATGCCCCTACGTGCAAGTCCAGCACTCTCGAAAAGCGGAGCTAACTCCCTCCCGGTGGGTAAGGCAGGGAGTTTTCTCAGATATCCAGTGATGAGAGTCGACAACAATCACAGGGCTGTCAGCCCCTAAAATGTCTACTGTGCATGTTATGTGTGTGGCTAGGATCGAAGAACACAGCCATGCTGGGTTAGAGTCTTGTTCTCCAAACAAGTGTATGCCGAACCCTGACATGCCAGGTGAGTTTACACTTTAAAGGTGACCTGGTAGTCTAGGGGTAAGGTGTCAGACTTCTGTGCTGGCGGCCGGGGTTCAATCCTTGGTCCCGGCACATATTTTTCTGATTACCAAATCCTTCCTTCACCTCTGACAAGACATCTTGTGAATGTGAGGAATGCCAGGCCTCCACCGTGGTTCGGATTCCACGTTAAACTGTAGGTCCTCCATTTCATCTCACAATCACCCTACCATTACACATTAGCCTAAGTGCGTATAACCCGAAAGGGTAGTAAGACGCGGTGCTAATAATAATACACTTTAAACAATTGTTGACTTATATAAGGAGTCAGTCTGGTGACTTAAGATGATCTTTAATAAGTGCATAAGTGAATATTTAATATAGATTATGTCTTACTACCAATATGGGTTATTCGCATACATTAATTACTAGGGCTCGGATGACAAACTTATTTTTAGTAAAACCTCAACTTTTATGCTTTATGAATTATAAACCTTTTTTTATGCTACCCTGAATAAAAATATACACATTTTATTTAGCCTATAAATGCTTTGAGCAGTTTCAACTTTAGTTCATATTGTCACAATTTTGGGGGCAAAGAGTCATATTTTAATTAAAATTATATAAATAACTGTATAATTCTAATTTCTATTAAACAAAATACATACTTCACATTTTATATTAATGTTATTATTGTGTAAATATTTTATGAGCAGATTACTTAAAAGTGATATCTGGTTTTGCTTGCTCAAAACAAATTCACTTTCTTGAAAATCTCTTGTCTATACCTGTTCGAAAAATGCCTTTTCTGGAGAAACCCAGGTAATAAGAAATTTGGTAGCTTAGCTTGTGTGTGTTGACAATACCATCTCAGTCTTACTTCCTCTACTATCTCATGCAAAACTCTTACCCAAATAAGTTCATTTCTAATCTTGTTTCTCCTCATGACAGCTAACATGCTCCTCCCATACTTCATTCCCATGGCCTCACCTTTCCTAGTCTCTATTACATTCATTGTCCATGTTTCTGCTGCATATGTGACAATAGGTACAAAGTACACCCCATACAACACTTCCTTACACTTCAAGGGCACTTCTCTTCTCCATAGCAGGTCTCATACACACCTGTAGAACAACTCTTTCTGCTGTCCTCATTAAATCCTCTCTACCACCACCATTCTCCTCAATCACACTTCCAAGATATTTTACGTTCTGTACTTTTCTTAGCTCTACTCCATTCAACTTTATAGCTTTATTAGGCCTCTCCCTCTTCCTTGTCATTACAATCACTTCACACTTTGCCATGCTAAATTTCATTCCACACTCTTCCACTTCCTTATTCCATTCTTGTAGTTGTTCCTGTACTTCCGCTTCCCTCCTTGAGTTTTCCTGCCACTTTGTCCATGGCCAATTCCACTACCATTACTCCCCCCCCCCATTTTTAAATTAAGATGGCACCACTCCACCCTTCCTCTTGCTTCCTGTTTCTTACTAGGCTATATAACACGTTCTAACTTCCTTCCAGCATTTGTGCCAATTTTTGCATCCAATCATACCTGATGAATCAATACATTGTTCTGTAATGTAGGTGAAATTAACAAATCGATAGTTTATTTCTTTTACTGCTTGTTACTTCCTTGACTTGAGGTGTATTTTTAATAATATTCGTTATCTTTAACATATATATTTTAGATTAGGGTTTCTTAAATTTTTCCTATTCAAGACCCCGTTTAGACTGACACATTTTTACGTGGTCCCCGAGTGTATAGGTTTATAAAAGAGGTGTAAAAATTAAATATTTACTGATTATAAATAAAAAAAAATGTTTTAACACAATTCTTTGATATAAAGTACATATAATTTTATCATTTATCAAAGACGAGAGCAAATACACATAATGAGATGGTATATAGGTATATAACATAGGTAAACAAATCATACATCTATCTACTGATAATAAATTTTGAACAAATTTACTTTAAAACAATTCTTTAGTATAATTATTATTTTAACATTTATTAAAGATTAAAGCAAATTTGCATACTAATGAGATGGAAGTGCTCATTTATTTTTACAAAAACAATTAAATTTGGGCTTAATATTTGATATTGCAGGATGTAGAGCATCTTAAGCGTTTTTCAGAGTTGATCGATATTTAGAATAAAAATTTAAAGGGAGGTACTCCTGAAACTGTGTCTCCAGGAACTTCAGATGATCAATTATAGCTCTTCTAACGCGCTTGTCGTATTGAGCTCAACTCCTGAGGATGGGAAGATTGAGGTTCGAATCTCGG
Organism: Timema poppense; assembly: GCA_902141375.1. Lineage (NCBI taxonomy): Eukaryota > Metazoa > Arthropoda > Insecta > Phasmatodea > Timematidae > Timema > Timema poppense. Next base: position 13,214 of record CABFOV010005400.1, read on the forward strand.
TCGGGTGAACTGAGGTTTTTTTTCCTAAATGGTTTTCCACTCTCCCTCCACACAAATGCGAGTTCACTTCCTCTAATTCAACCTTCCCAATTCCTAATCCATTAGCGTAATTAGTACTTAAAGCATCTAACCCGAACAGGTAGTAAGACACTGTACTAAATAATAATAATAATAACTCTTACAATTAAATCTTTGGGAAGTTCATTTTTAATTATAAAATCATCTGTAGCTGTAAATATTTCTAAAGAACCATTTTCCACCCTATTCTTCCATATGTTAACCTTTTTACTAAAACTTTCAATTTCATTTTATTAACATAAATATGTTACAAATTTTTCCTTGAAGCAACTGTTTAAATCATCAAGTTTTTCGAATATATCCGACAAATAACATAGTTTTCAAAACCATAAGACATTATAAAAATCTTTCAGCGACCAACACATCTAATTATGCGACCCCACATGGGGGTCACGACCCGCAGTTTTAGAAGGCCTATTTCACTATTTTCAAGGCCATAAACATTTAAACCTTATTAATTTCTATTATGGAACACAAATGAGGAAGGTAGTTTTATGATAAATGTACCCACATTTGTGTTGAAGAATCAGAAATATTTCAGGAGAAAACCACTCTCAGTACATCCAACCTAGCTTTGAATCTTGAATCTGTGTCAACGGCAATCCAGGCTAACATGAGTTATGTGCTGGAGCATGTGACTACCGATATGGGTCACATGTTGGGTTGGTTTATCCTTCTCCAAACAGGCAAATATTGGCGCAATTCCTTTTACCCTGAGAGGTAGTTGTCTCTCGTGGACAGATCACACTACTGCTACCATTAACAGTGCTGTGTAGAAGTGACAACGAAATTAGGAATGTCAAACTTGATTCTTACGTGTATGGAAAGGATCGATCTTTATAGAACAATTTTAAATACCTCTATTCTTAGCTCTCAAATCCATTTAGTGAAATTTCTGGCAGCTAAACGAAGCAGGAATGTTGGGAATTTGGCCATTTTTCATTGTGACCTTGAATTTTTATGAATTTTAGCTATGGTACCAGGAAATTGTAAAGGCTGTCAAGATAATCTGTGTTCCAATGACCTTGCTCAAATCAACATTAGTGGTTTTCCCTCTCTCTATTCACAATTTTTGATTGATGACGTACCTGCACCACAACTCCGTCACCTAAGGTCGCCTGTGAGTCCACCTTGCTGATCTTGGCGTGGCAGTCCATGAAGTTGAGCTGCTGGATCTTCTGGTGGATCTGCTTCTGGCCGACCACATGCTTCGTCTCCCGGTTGGAGGCATCCAGGCCGCCGTGGACAAACGAGGAGTTGTTGTTGTAGAACCTACATCAACCATCAACAACACTTTTATAACGGAATAATTAACATTTTACAGCATCTCTCTACCAATTTGGGTTAAAAGCATATTTCAAATTATGTTACTGTAACTAGGACTAAGAAGGTAGTAAGTTTATAGGAACTGTACCTATGTTTGCATGGAGTGGGGAAACTAATGATGAAAAACCACCCCAATTACACCCAAACGGGATTCAAACCATGTATCCTCGTTCCCTGAAAGCTAGTCCAAATCGATAGATAGTGACATGTGTTACCATGCGGCCACCGATGCAGGTAAATGTACAGCCAGTCATAAAAATTAAATTAAATTGCTAGTGCAAAGTTTTGATTCAGCTCTTTGTTTACTTGTAAACAAGTTGGCCTGCATATAATTAACCCTGATAGGGTTGGGCTAGTGGTTAGTGTGCCTGACTAGCCCACACGGTATGGGTAAACTTCCCCAAACTATGTCTTACTACCACACCAGGAGCATTTTTGGTTTTCAGGTGAGAATTAGCAGCGTGTTTAAGATTAATTGGATATTACAAAAGTAGCATATTTCGCGTTGTGCTGTAACTGCTGATGAAAGCTTGGAATTAACGAACAATATGTTAAAGAGATGACATGAGATTAAAACTTACTAACAATAAGAACTTGACATCGGTAGTTTGTTGGAAGCTCACCAGGCTCAAAAGGCAGTCATTGGTCACAAGTGAAGCTAAAAGTTCTGTGTCTGAATAGTCTGCTCCCTACACACTTGTACACTTTGATTCAGAAAGTTTGTGGCGCACTCAAGTTTACAGAATGCATGGTACTGTCCAAAATTAAATTACAACTAGAGCTACCTGGTGATCACTTAAGAAACAGGCATGCCCATGGAAATGAAATTGAATACTTTTGCTGTGGCCCCATAAGTTCACTCTCTAGTAGCAATTGTGCAACTCAATTATAGTTTACAAACCACATTTTCCATTGATATTAACAAATAATAATAATATTTAGCACCGCGTCTTACTACCCGTTCGGGTTATACGCTTTAAGCACTAATTACGCTAATGGACTAGGAATTAGGAAGGACCCGCATTTGCGTGGAGGGAGAGTGGAAAACCATTTAGGAAAAACCACCCCCAGTTCAACCAACCGAGATTCGAACCTCGATCTCCCCGTCCTTAGCAGTCGAGCTCAACACGACAAGCGCGTTAGACAACTATGCCACCGAGGCGGGTCATTGATATTAACAAACATGTCCTCATGGACAGAACAAATGTAGGATATTAGATAGCTAACACAACTAATATTAAAAAGGCTGCAATGAGTTCAATTTTTTAAAGGTTTATTATGATTGATAAAATCATATAATATAGATATTTAAAGTAAGGTTTAGGGATCATAACATGCAAGTCTACTCAAAATGCAGTTCCGCTAATAATGTGTGAAACATTTCCATGCATTTTCAACACACACACACACATATATATATTCTGAAACCAGTATTATTTTTAGTTTTACTATACACCTTTAAACTACAGTTGAATTTGGTTAGACCATCATCGCAGAGATCAAACAAACGTCAGAGTGACATTACAAAAGAGGCCTATCAATTTTACAAATTACAAATTGCATTTAATTTACAAATGAAGAATATGTATTTAAAAAAATCTACTGTATTTACATAACTTACATTTAGGCCTATTTTAAGTAGTAAGCTATCATTTTCTTTTGAGCTCTCCTTTCTCTAAAATAAATTCTTTCTGTTATGCTGGAGAGGTGCTGCACTGCATTCAACACATAGGCAAACGTCTCTCTGAAGCGGTAAAAGTGTGGAAAAGTTTCAGCGGCTCTCATTGCCCCCTGTGATGTAGCACAAACGATGTCGGCATCCTCCTCTTGTTGAGTTTCTTCTTCACGTTTATCTTCTGCCTATGAGTTCTTTACTTTCGCGATAATTTCTGAATCCCTCAACACTAGAAATATTTCTATATGGCCATCCAATGACACACAGGAATCAAGCTCATTCCCAAATTCTTTCACATCGAATTGCTTAATCCCCTCCGAGAATGACAAGTCATCTTCCCTTTATTCAACGTCATCAGGTAAATTAGTGTGTGCGAGTCGTGCTTTATTAAACATGGTGTCTACTAAACTCGACCAATGAAATCCCCGACCTTTTCCCTGATTTCCCCTAATCATTTCCTAAAATTCCCGACTAAAAAAGTATGTTACATCCTCCTAACTCGCACCCGCCCCCCCTTCAACCTCATTTTTCTATTAACCTTTTTTATGAATAATAATAAATTTTAAAATTTGAATATTTTTTAATTCGTATTAAAATTGTTTGCTATTAATTATAAATATATGACACAGCTGCAAACAAAAAAATTACATTATAATTTACTGATTTAATGATTATCGTATTTCATATTTTGAGTAAAATATCATTTTCCCGGATTTTTATTGTGATTTACCAAATTCCCGACTTATTCCCGTTTTTCCCCCGATCACTTCAAATTCCTGGCTAGTTCCCGTTTTCCCTGATGGTAGACACCCTGTTAAAGCACTTTGCAATTATCAGCTGCATGACATTCTTCCAAGTGTTATTCAGGAATTTTATCGCATCTAACATAGAAATTGTAACAGGTTTTGCCATGTCCATACAGACTTTTTTAAAGTTGTTTGTTGTAGGGACACTTCAGGCTCCTAATGACGCCTTGGTCCATAGGCTTCAGGACACTCACAGTTTGCCAGTAAGAAAAGTAGATTAATGTTATTCAAATTTTACTTTGGATGGGCTTCACAATTGTCAACATATTTTCCCCACTTTCTTAGTTCATCTTCAAAAACACTAGATGTCATCCACACTTTTTGTTAGAAAGTGTATTTTACACAAAGATTTATAATGTTTTCAAAACTTCTAATCCGCAAACTTTTCCTGATAAATAAAAGTTTGCTTTTCTTTTGATTCTTGTCATGTTTGCACAAACAAAAAACTTTCACTCCCTGTTGGGAAAACTTCCCACCAACACATTTTTTTTTTAAATTTGAGAGTATTATCTGGTGTTAACTTATAATAAATATCCCACTTTTGTCTTCGTTAAGGATGTCTTTATCTTTATAGGCTCATCTAAGAACTGGCCAAGTGCTACGTACCCAATCGCCTGTAATGTTTAAATCCACACTTTTTGCCTTACCACAAATTTTTGCAAAGGAAATCGAATGTCAGGCTTTAAAATGATCTAGCCATACGGGGAGAACGTAAATTTAATACTAAACAATTTTCCAAATTCTGCACCCTTTTCTTTCAAAATTGGTCTTCTAACAGGAATATATGGATTTTGACAGTTTTAACCAATTCAAAAGTGCTGCTACATCCACATCAGTAAGTTTAAATTTCCTAATTTTTTGAAATATTTAATTTATTCTCTGTCTTCTTCAAATGCCATTAAATTAAAAATTGTACCTAAATTAGAATTCTCTAATACAAGCTCACGGCATACATATGCCTTTTTTGTCCACTTTAACAGGTTCTAATGACACGTTCTTTACCCTGAATAGACAAAACTTTTATTTTTGTATAACAACTTGCCCCGATTAAAAAAGTAGGTCTACATATAAAACGAGCACAAACAGAGACAAGACTTAATATGTGTATACGCTGGAATGTTCCAAACAACACTGAAAACAGAAGTGATGGTTCAGAACGAGAGTTATATGTGCCTACATAGACTGGTTTGGTTAGTGGAGGTGAGTTAAATAAATAGGGTGAGGAGGGTAGGGGGAGAGGTTCTACAGTTACATGACATCGTAACAAGCGCTGTTTAAATTAGTGTAATATCTTTCTTATGAAAATGTTACATTTAAAGTAAAATATCTTAAGTTTTTGACGCTACAACCTAGTGTTAGTGACGCTAAAACAGAGGTTAATAGATGACAGTTTGGTGGGACTGCTGAAAAAATGACGGAACAGCTGAGGCCACTGTAGCCAAGTTGTACTGTAATAATAAATTTCCTTCTAAAACATATGTTCACGCTACAGAAAGAAATTCAACCAATCAATATAGCCTAGGTATATGAGTAAAGAACATAGCAAGTTGGTTTTATTTAACATTTTGTATGATAGATAATATGTTTACTTGATTAAAAACTTTTTTCGAACTGAAGTGCATGTTAAAGTGCAGATTGTATTGTCACTTTAGCTAAGTGTGCAGTCAGGGATATATAAGTTAACTTGAAAGAAAATATAAACACAAACCAAAATTACTTCAACCTTCAAGTCGAGCTCAATGCAATTTCCTACTGTCCTTAAATTCCAAGAGTCCTTGGTCAGGCTATTCGAACAGGGTCCCGAAAGTTTTGTACATATACATTGTGTTCAAGGATGATTGCTTGAATTTAGTTCCAAACAGAATGAATCACCCAAAGACAAACTGTAGTTAGATCCACAGACAAAAAGTTTGTTTATTGGTATTTTGCCCACCTCGATTTAAGACCTGGTTAATTATAGACCTTCGCTTGGAAAGGTCTGAACAAGAATTGAATAAAAAACCGACTGGAGCACATCAAGAGGTGGTGCTTGGCACAATGGGGCCCAAGAGTAAGGTGTACCTTCATTTGATCTAAGAACTCTTTATAGTTTTGAATGTGAATTTAAGTAAACTTTACCTTCTCAAATGTGACCATATTGTTTACTTCAGAAAAACCTTGCCATTGAGTTGTACTATGGGATGGGTGGTAGTAAGAATATTACGCAGTACACAATAAGAGTAGCCACTAATTCGATCTTAATGGGGAAATATATTGTTTCTGGCAGCGCTGTGGAGTCGGAAGCAATTTTGAATATAGTCAGATTGGGGTGGTAATAAATAATGTACCATGACTCCAAAATAAAAAATAATAATTTTATATCAATATATAGTAAATCTATCATTTTAATTTGATACTTTAGCACCAATATTTAAAATTTTGTTTCACAAATGTATTTAAATATACATTCACAATGCCAAAGAAGCTTCTCATGAAGTAATTTGTAATGAAGCATTGTAATGCAGTAAATTAGTTATTACTAATTAATATACTTTAACCATTTATGAAGGATTTTTAAAACGCATGTTGAAATTTAGTAAGGAGAGATTAGGCTATAATAATTTTATAATCAATCAATATACTATGAAATTATAAAAAATATTAGAGAAGTTTGAGAACCTTGTCACTGTTGTAAAAGTGAGGTTAAACATTTGGTTAGCTAAATGGTAAGGGTGACTTTCATAAATTATGAAAGTAAGAATGTCAAAATCGTGTAATGGGTGTTACAATTTAAGAAAGTTTTTTTTAAAAATAATTAATGTTGTAGGTTGTATATGCGATCTAGGCTGTTGTTGATCCATGGAAGTAGTTATCTGTCACTGACTATTTAGTATTTTAAATTAATCACTATTAAGCTTAAAAGTATGCATGAGAGACTTAAGATGAACTAGGTGAAATGAGCCTTCACAGGCCTAGTTTAATCAAGTAGACTGACAGCCAACACATTTCAAGGGCCCTTCGCAGATTCAAAATTATACCTGCAGGTGTTATTATAGTCCACAAGTTAACTATTTTAGAATTACAATTTCAATTTTGTGTATGCTTTCAGGAAATGGTGCCAACAAAGAAAAACACAAGGATGAAGCAGTACAAAAAAAAATGGAAATCAGATAAAGTAAAGTGGTAACCACGTCTTGAAAAAGAAATATGTGACAAAATAAGATGACGAAATTTTTAAAAAAAGAAGGTAAAGACCAAAAGCTACAAGAGAGGCACATAAAGATAAAAAAAAAAGGTAAGACAGCACCGAGAGAAATTAAAGCAGGTTTCTTCACCATTAGGTATCCAAATTTCTCCAATAGGTATCCTCATGATAATGACAATACAGGAGGCTTATGAAGAATTTAAAAGTAAATCATCCTGATGTTGATATAAAAATTCTACGTTCTTCTATTCACATCCTCAACATATTCTTCCTGTATCACACTCCTCCCTGATGAGTTCCGATAGAATGAAACCTGGGTCGGGGGATTGGGCGGTGACGATCAATTTTCTTTAAGAGGCAACCATTACCCCTTTGTCCATTGGCAGCAGTGTAAAGTGTGAACTGTGTTCTTCTTTTCATTGTAAAGGCCATATTGTGTTTGTCTCCCTTTTATATGTTTCTATCCACCTTTCCTATACCTTCTTCCAAATATAATAAAATGTATATTGTGATATTTATAAGGTAAAATGAATGGCCAGAAAGTGCTCAATATGTTCAAAACAAAAAAATCTACATTTTAATTGAACCAAATTTTGATTTGAAACAAAATATTTCTTGGAAACAATGGTAGACTGATGAAGGCCCAGGTCCAAAAATCCAGCTGTGCATTTTTAGAGGAATTGGTACACAATCTATGAAAGACCCAAGTTGTTTTGTGAAAAAAGTACAAGAATAATACTTTGGATTCAGTATTTCACTTGTGAATGTGGGAAATGCCAGGTCTCCACCGTGATTCGGATTCCACGTTAAACTGTAGGTCCTCCATTCCATCTCACAATCACCCTATCATTACACATTAGCGTAAGTGCGTATAACCCGAACGGGTAGAGACGCGGTGATAATATTAATTAATTACTTTGAAAACCAACCGTTCAGTGACGCCTGCTGCTATTAAGATCTAGTTCACTGAAAAGTACTCTAATTTTCAGAGATGAAATTCAAGCAACACATTGGATTCACTGTCAAATTGCTATTTTTACCCGCTATATGTGGTTGTCAAATGAAAATAAAAAGTTATTTTGTTGTCAGCAATGACATTTCACACTATAGTACCGTGAGTGGACATTTTTTATTAAAATACTGAGACACGTGAAGAGCAACTCTCCTTATGTTTCCTTACTATTAGTTTTCAGTGACAAGTGCACTGGACAATTTAAAGTGGGTATACAATTTCAAACCTTTGCAAAATGAAAGATGAATATAGAATGGAAGTGGAGTGAAACTGCTTTGCAAGTAACCATGGGAAGGATGCAGTTGACGGTGTTGGCGCAACTGTGAAATGGCAAGTCTGGATGTCGGTAAAAGTCGACAGAAAAGTGAATATTGCGACGACAAAAAGTTTTTAATTGCATGTCTGTGAGAAAGCAACAGGAATTACAAGTTTCTATGTTGACAAGGCTACAGTTACAAAAGGGGAGTCTGTGTTGAACGACTTTCCAATCCTCAAGAAACAAAGATGTCACCATTTTAGAGTGTATGATTCTGTCCACATTCTGGTGGAGAAAATACCAGTTGTGACAACATCCAGGATTTGGGGATGAAGCTCAAGCATCTTCGGTACGAGAAAGTTTATTCAGAGACAGAAAGTGAAGTTGAGTAGGAACTTGAGAATCTACTTATTGTAGATCTTATTAACCCCTTGTACTTTGAAGAGCAGGGCTCACACATTGTGTTCTTGCTTATATTTCATAGATGGCAGCTGTATAAATAGAATTTGGTAGTTTTATTCCTTATATTTAAACAAATGTTTCATTTATTTTTCTGTATTTTTTTTATGATTGCAGGCGTTACTGCCATTGGCGGCAGGAGTGTTATAAATAGAACTTGCAGTTTTATTCATTATATTTCAATTAAGACTTTTCCGTAGTTTTTTTTTACAAAAGGTGTTACTAAATTATTATTACAGTCAACTAGTAAAGAGAAAGTTCCTCAGCCTAGAAAATGGTTAACTGACGAAGAAATGACACGGATACTTTGTGATTCTGACAATGAAAATGATTTAGTAGATACTAGTGATAGTGAGGATGTAGATTTTCTGATGATTATGATAGTGAAAGTGTAGAACTAAATGAAAGTGTCAGTGATAAAATCATAGATAGGTCTTCTAAAAGTGATAGCCTCTTTGACAGTAGTGATTCAGACAATCAAACAAATGAAAACAAAGAGAATGAGAAAAAAAACACTATGATTTATAAATAATTGTATGTTATGTATAAATATGATTTTTCTTGAATAAAGTACAGTCCAGAAAAGTAATCTTTGTCAATAATAGTTTTAATTTACTATGATAAGAACGCGGATTGTGTGGAAGAAGGGGGAGAGATTAAACTGAAGGATACGGAGGGAGGGAAGTGAAATAAAATGATAGAGAGAAAGAGGGATAAATAAAGCCTAAAGGAAAGTTTTAGGAGAAAGGGGCAATAATGGAGGTAGATTGGTGAGGGGAAATGAGAGGGAGGAAGAATGTAAATGGGAGGAGACAGAAGAAATTATTATTTATTACTACCCGTTCGAGTTATACGCACTTACGCTAATGTGTAATGGTAGAGTGATTGTGAGATGAAATGAAGGACCTACAGTTTAACGTGGAATCCGAACCACGGTGGAGGCCTGGCATTCCTCACATTCACAAGATGTCTTGTCAGAGGTGAAGAAAGGGTTTGATAATCAGATAAATCCGTGCCGGGACCGAGGATTGAACCCCGGCCGCCAGCATAGAAGTCTGACACCTTACCCCTAGACTGCCAGGTCACCACGAGACAGAAGAAAAAATTATAATTTAACATGACATGAAAATGTTTAGAGCATTGAAATTGTAAATACCTATATTATAGAAGTTATGGGGTTAGTAATGATATTTATTCTGGCATGTATGTCTTAGAACAAGTTCCAAGAGAGGAGCCAAAATGTCAGCAGAAATCAAAAGTGGGGAGAATATATTGTTTTGATGGTATATGTCAGGGTGGTGTTGATCAAGAAGGTTTTGTCTCTTTGATGTTATTAAAACAGCAAGGAGTAAATCATCATCATCACCACGACCTGTTTCCAGCCTCTGGCCAGGTCATTTTAGTAAAATGCCTCCATCTTCCTCTATCCTTCCCCCACTCTTCCTCCTTTCCTATATTCATTCTTCTTCTCTCGCGTGACCACTTTCTTTTATCTGATCCTCCCATAATACATACATACATACCCGCCTCGGTGGCGTAGTTGGCTAACGCGCTTGTCGTGTTGAGCTCGACTGCTGAGGATGGGGAGATTGAGGTTCGAATCTCGGTCGGGTGAACTGGCGGTGGTTTATCCTAAATGGTTTTCCACTCTCCCTCCACGCAAATGCGGGTTCACTTCCTCTAATTCAACCTTCCCAATTCCTAATTCATTAGCGTAATTAGTACTTAAAGCGTATAACCCGAACGGGTAGTAAGACGCGGTGCTAAATATTATTATTATTTTCCCCACATAGGCCTATTTAATTTACAACATTTTCTTCGGCATCCTTTCTTTTTCCATCCTCATTACATGGAAAGCAAAAGGAATAGATAAAACTAGGTTTATTGCAGATAGTGATGATATTAGAGATGTAAAATTTGATCACATAACTGATAAATTGCCAACTTCATCTGTGAAAACCAAAGATATCTTTACAATTTAGCTTATATGTGAATTGTGTTCAAAAGATGACGTATGTCGGCCTACATGAAGAGTTAAGGTGTAGGCTGACCTTCGCACTTTATCGAGTGTAAAAGGTTTAAGGTGCGGCCAAACGGAGTGCAAGTATTTTTCAGTTTTTAGAGAATATACATTTTTTGGGCAAAATAAATCAAATATTTCTCCAGTAGCAACATAGAGTTTAGTTTTCTGCACATGCCAATATCAACAGATCTTGAATACCTGTCAAGGGTGTCCTGAAATTTTGTCCAAACTTTTTAAATAAAGAGAAAAAGTTTTGACAAAATTCCAGAGCTCCCTTGACAGATATTCAAGATCTGTTGATATTAGCATTTACACAAAACTAAACTCTACGTTGCTACTGGAGAAATATTTGTTTTATTTTGCCCAAAAAATGTAGTGATATAAAAACTGTACAGTTACTACCGCTCTTTCTGCCGCACTTTAAAGCCTGTATAAAATTGGCCACATTATTCTAGCTTTTTAAAAAATAGTTTTGTACTGTATTGTGTTAGGCTGTAGTTCCATTTATTATTAACATATTTTATGAACATAGCCTACCTTTTGGCTTATCTTTTAAAAGTTGGTTAATGTTCTTATTACATGATAAAACACCTAATGCTGGTTATTGAAGTATAAAATACAGGTATTTTTTATTAATTCATGGAATGAAATAAGTATGAATCCTTTGCAAAGGTACTATTATATTGTTTCCCCCTTTTTTATAAAGTAAAACTTAAAAAGATTTATTTTGAATGGGCCGATGAAACATCCATTACCATGGAATCACTGAGTGGCTTAGGACTTTTTAAGAACACTTTTCAGGAAAAGATATTATTTTATTCACTTTTAATTATGCACACAAAAGAACATAGTATTTAATGACACCAATATATTTTTTTTAAACATCTTACTATATATCAGCCTACATCTGAACAAAACTAGACATCAAATTCAGCAAAACACTTTATGTATATAATTGTATGACATTTAGTTATTACATTAAATAGTTAATTGTATCTATAAATATAAATTTAACTTACACATTAAAGTTTAGGTCAAACTAGGTTAGGAAAGTGTTGTGATAAAGAATATATAAAATAGTTGTTACAGATGATGTCTAATAACCAGTTCCACTTTGGTCAGTGGAATTTTTTCTTATTTAATTTTAAGAACAAAAAGACTGAGAATAATGAATACTATCCTCAAATGTTCTTGGCTAGATAAAATAAAAACTATGTTAGGCATAATCTTACCTGTGTAAGTGCTCTGGTGCTTGGTTTAGTAATGTGTAATACTGTCGAACAAATTCTCGACCTACATATTGGGGACATGGGGGGGCTTCCATGACCATTTCCTGATAGCTCTCTCTTTGTGCTTTACTACACTCAAAACAAATTTAAAAAACTATCAAGTATGGTACTTGATTAAATTTTGGGTGTGTCAACAGTGCTGCAAGTTAATTCTGAAACAAAAGTCAATCAACACTTTAAAAACGCGAAAAACTTAAAACTATTATTTATATTTAACAAATTTATGGCTAAGTTGAGTGTTAATTATTTAAATATCATAGGTTATAGCAACAGTATAAAATTTAAATCAAGTTTAGTAGGGGCCTATATTTCCAAAAAATATAATCTGTTAAACTTTCTTCGTAATTAGATATATCCAAAATAATACTTATTGTTCACTATATAACAGGTAATGTTAAGAAAAATATTATGGATTCTAGAGAAGGAAGTTAACCTGAAAATTCGACTACTGTGTACATATTTAAAATAAAAATTTATACGTAGAAAATATTTTTTAAGATAGAATTTAAATTATTCCAAGAAAGTAAAAAATATCTAAATATCTTTCACAAGAATCAACCTGATTAAATTTTGTATAAAAGTAATAGTCAAACAATGGAACTACACGAGAATTATAGCATGGCGGTTGGCGGGTAAAATTAACTAAATATTAATTTTTGGTGTTTTATTTCACACCTAGATGTAATTATAAGAACCAAATTTGATTACTAATTTAGAAGTTAACAATTGAAAGTGATTAAGTATAAAGGTATTTCAAAGAAATTATCTTTGCTTGCGATTGAACATCACACACCCTACCTCAAGAAAAATACCTCGCCATGAATGAAATTTCGTTAGTTTAAATATCGAACTTACCTTCAAATATGCTGAGTTCCCTAAATTTAGTTTAATAATCAGATATTCAGAAAAATAAACAAAGTTTTCACAATCACAGGTGACAATTTTACAAATTTTATTTTACAACAACAAGAAATCTTCAAGAGCAGTACGCATTCTAGTGTCAAGACTTAGCACATGCAAAGATGCGCACTAAGAGACGCGCAGTGACAAAGCGGATATAGAATTCTCCAGAGTGCTATTCCTGTTTAGAGGCTTAATTTCCTTGTTTCGACCTGTGAAAACCCTTTAGAATATTAGGCCATTTATTTATGCATCAAATTTAAGCAGACGATGTGAAACGGTACAATACAATCGCCATGTTGTGCAGGTAATAATAAATTTAAGAATAATTTCAAATGAGTTTGTAATTGATAATATAAAATTTAATATGATAGTTTATGTAATATTTATGGGTTCACCATTAAAGCTAGTAAGGAAAATGATGGCACTGTAAATTACAGGCAGGAATTATTATTATTATTAAATTATTATGCTTTTAATACTCTTAGGTTATTTGATTATTATTTTTATCATTAATAATTATGTACTATTTTTGGTAATCATTCATCAGTCTGTATCAATATATTTTTTTAAAATTATATGTGCTTGTATGTTACTTGTATACTTTTCAGTGCTTGCCTGTCATAAGTCTAACAACTGTTGGCCAGCTCTACCGGTATAATAAATAAAATTGAAATATTATCATCATTAGTATTTGTAAGGTAATGGTGTACTTTTCAGTGCTGGCCTGTAATAGGTCTCACAGCTGTCGGAGAGCACTATAATAATATAAATTCAAGTTGAAATTATTATCTTTACTTTTTCGTAACTAATCATCAGTACGATGTTTTATCTTATTTTCTCATCAACACACCACGTGATACCCTTTACGCCCACCAATATACCACCCAAGACTCAGTACACTGGCCAATACACCACCTGAAACCATACGTATTTGTAAGGTACTTGTGTACTTTTCAGTTCTAGCCTGTCATAGGTCTCACGACTTTTGCCCAGCACTGTCTTACGACAGGTCCATTCCTTTTGTCAGTGAACTTAGGCCGATAATGCGTCCTGTCTTCTACCTCCTCCTTCAGCACTCGGAATTTTCTTTTTTCCTTTAAGTCATACTATTTACCTCAAACTTATCTTCTATTTCATCATCCTTAGGGTTGGGTGGGGCTACATCCAGAAAAATGTTGGGCCCAAGTGAACTTTTATTTGGACAACTCTCCTATATTACATAATTATACTCTAAACATTGTGTTATGACCTTGAAAAATACATTAAAAGATAAAAATCATTTAATGTCGATGTCCATTGTTTTTACAGTTTATCGCTAATAATCGGACTTTTCAAGCACACTACATAAGATTTAAAACAATTAAATCGAGAAAATGTCAATATTATTTTTCTTCTAGATGTTGTGAGATTAAAAGTTCTAATCATCTAAGGTATATTAATTGATAGTATGGTTATATCTTCTTTCCTATTCCTTCTCCTTATTTTATATACTTTTCTTCTATGACGATGACATGTCTCAGTGATTATTCGCCATCTTCAAGTCTTATTTATATTAAAGATGATTGATTTTACTCCATACTATGGGAAATTTGGTGAAATTTTACCTTTTTTTAGGGAATAGTTTTTAGTGGGATGATCAACTAGATGTATAAGTTGATATAACCTTACAATCAAATATTATTACTCTTTCCCGAATAAACATGAACATTATTAGAAATAAGATATGTTAGAAGAATAATCAAATGGTCTTTTTTTTTTAATCTTTAGGTCATTTAGGATATCATATTTACTAGAAAACACCCGTTTATCCGAATCGTGAACATGCAAAATTCTAGTTTTCCTAAAACATCCCTTTCGACATAAGAACTGTAAATCTCCGATTTAAACCATTTTCTGACAAATACACTATTGCTGTTGTATACAGGTAGAATTATTTAATTTATTTTAACAAGTTGTAAACCTTATTCTTTATTTGTAACAAAAATTAATATCTTGTTTCACAGACTGTATTGTCTTGTAAAAAAATGTCTTATTTTAATGAAATATTGCGTGTGTCCAATATTTTACAGTCATAACATTGAAAAATTCAAATTATTATGAATTAATCGTATTAGATTTGACATATTCATATCAAATTTGGATGAACTAGTCAAAGGCCGTAGCCAGCCAATAATTTAAGGGGGGGGGGCGTGGCTTGGTGGGCACATCCCCCAATTACCGGAGGCTAAAAAAATGTAAATGATAAACTAAACAGTTCTAGAAGTTGTTTGAAGTGTTTTTATGGTAACATAACCCCCTAACTGCCAAAAACTAAAAATTTATAAATATTAAACACTTCTATAAGCTCTCTAAAGTGTTTTTAATTGCCGAAGACTAGGAAAAACTCTAAATATTAAACACCTCTAGAAGCTCTTTGAAGTGTTATTTTATAGCAATATAAGCCGAAGGCTAGGACAAATTATAAATATTAAACACTTCTAGAAGCACTCTGAAGTGTTGTTTTTATGATAACATAGCCCCCTAAATTCTGAAGGCAAGGAAAAAGTCTATATATTAAACACCTCTAGAAGCTCTTTGAAGTGTTTTTTTTATGGCAACATACCCCCTAACTGCCTAAGGCCAAGAAAAAGTATAAATATTAAACACTTCTAGAAGCGCTATGAAGTGCTTTTTATGGTAACACAGCTCACTAATTTTTACTTGTACCTTAATTTGGATATGGTTTAAACCATAAATAAAACCATATTGTATATTTTGTTCATAAAACTTCGGGAGGGGGGGGTGGGGGAGGGGGATTGAACCCCCAACACCTCCCCGACTACGGCTTGCAACTAGTCTCTAGTAAGTGTGCCGTAGGCCTAATTATAATCGACAAAATTATTGTATTTAATTTCTGTAAAGATTCATTGGTAAAATAAAATAAAAATTAAGATCCTTAACCTATCAATTTTGTTTGTAATGTATTTACTTCCTGTACAGCACTTGTGGCATGGCACCCCACGCGAACGTCCGTCCCTAAAGGTGGCCTAGGGGATGGGTATAAGGGGGTGAGTCATTCAACAGGTGGTGCCAAAGATAACTTTTAACATCAAACTAAAATAGAAACAATTAAGCCTTTTTGAACATAAGTTTGCAGGTGTTATACATTTTAAAAAGATTTCATTAAGTTACAAGCCTAAACATTGAAAAGGAATAAACAAATTCATCAACTAGTAATATTTGGGGGGAATGGGGGGGAGGACTTAGAAAATGGATAACATTTCAAAACACCTCTCACTTCATCCCTACAAACTCTTATTCAGAAAACTGGTATTAAATCCTTGCATGATTCATAAATACATGATTGTTGTTGTCGGTTCAAGGCGCATCAACACCAAAAGGATAATTAGTGCCTTTGACAAATAAAAACTGTACGGGACTTAAATGCCCGTACTGTTGGTTGCTTGGAAAATTGGAGCAAAAAAGCCTCTCTATTTGTGGGCTAAGACAGCTGTCATCTATGAAGACTTTCGCAAAGTCAAGGTCGCGGGAGTTCAATAGACGTTTGCTAAATTCCCCGCTCCCCCTTAACAAAACTTCTTGGCAGTCAGCCATAAACGTGAATCGGGAAGCCATAGGTGAGAATGCCTGCTAACAGTTTCATTCACGCTGGTTATTCAGTTCCTACTGGGTTTTATTGTATACAGTAATTTATATTTATTTGGTTATTACAAAGTGAATTCTGTGTGTGTTTTAGTTTAGAGGAATGTTAATATATAAACACAGTGTTACATTCCAGCAGCAATAATTGAGTCCAGTCTAGCGAAATTGACAAGAGTCGTTACCTACTGGGGAAAGTTGAATCCACGTGTGTATAGTGATCTCTATACTATACTGGATGGACACACCCGTTGCAACGAACCAAATCTTGACGCCAAAGTTTATCGTTTACTTTATTGCGAGAGGGCAGATTTAACGGTTTATTTCAATGTTCTTGTGCAAAAACATGATTTTGGTGAATCAATTATTATTGTTTGAAAGTAGTGAAGTTTTATACTTCACTTGGCTGAAGACACATTTATCTAGGATATACAATTTAGTTTCAAAGGTAATATTATATAAATACTAATACATCTTTAATATATTAAAATATGTAGCTATCGGCCATGTTTTTTACATTTTACCAAGTCTCAAATTTATTTAAAATTGGTTATTAGCTTATATGTTGGTTTCAGAAACAATATAATAATGAAAGTTCGATTACTATAAAGAAAAAGCTAGCTTAAAACTTAATTACTTAGGTTTGAATGACAACCTTTAAGAAGTAGTTTAACATTCAAACTCTCATTTAGGTTATAGACTCATAGGTAGTATTAGGTACTAGGCCTATAATAAAGTAAATATTTAATGCTGACTCTTAAATTGTATAGACTATTGCTTTCAAAAGCCATTATATGTTTAATGTTCGATAGCCATAATGAAATGAGCTAGCTTAAAACTTAATTATATGTGCTTAAATAACAAACTTTTTGGAGTAGTTTAAGTTATATATAGGGATGTGAAAAGAAAACGTATCGATACTTTACTAATATCGATATTTTCCTTTCAACGCCAGTATTTTTTACTCGAAACTTTGTTCCTATACCTTTACTGATATTAGTGTAACGGGCTAAACCTGTTCAGCTCCACCCCCCCCCCCCC
>CABFOV010005400.1:31615-42899 GCA_902141375.1 Timema poppense
CACACACTTATCTCTTCTCTTCGGCCCGGCATGCATCTCGACTACCACTACATATTTCCTTGGTTGGCTTGGAGAGAACATGACTACTATCCCAATCACCATCACCATTGGACACTACGGCTGTCCACCTGGCGGACGCATTGCGGATTAGAGAGGGGCACATTCAGCTGTGGTCATGGCGTTCGCGACGAGGGGTTCATTGGATGGAAGGAAGTAACTGGAATCTCCGAGATACTATGGAGCTGTAGGGAGTTAGACCCGGGGACCTGTATAGCTCGAGTTTAGGGGATTAGCCCGTAACGTTAGGTTAGGTTAATTGAGCGGATATTCCCGCGTTTTTAGTTTAGTATATTTAGCCTGCATAGAAATGTATATTTAATTGTTGTATTTTCGTGGCTCACGTGGTTTTCCGGCTGAGCCTTCGGGCCAGCAGCTTAAAGGAGAGTAAATCCGACGTCATACACTGTATGGCCATCTATCAGTCTGAATGGTAGTATATTAGTAAAGCAATGGTTCTGATTGCTCGGGACTCAGAGAGCTATGCCTAGTTAGGCTTTGTATATGTTGACATCCTGCTGGGGTGCTCAACTTATGGACCACGACTGCCCATCAGGCTAGGCTCGTGTTAGTGCATTTCTTTGTATTTGTGGACACCCTTCTACGGGGTCATCAACTTGTGGACCACGACTGCCCATCAGTTTAGACTCGTGTTAGTGTATTACTTTGTATTTGTTGACACCCTTCTCCGGGGTGCTCAACTTGTGGATCACGCCTGCCCATCTGGCACGGCTCGTGTTATCATATTTTATATTTATATCTTTGCCATTCCATAATTTAGGCTGGCTCAATGTGGGCTTTCCTGTGACGTTATGCTTCGGTAGTTAGGGTAAACAGAACTTGGCCTTGCCCAGGATATTCGTTTGTAGTCTGTTCAGTATCAACATGTTGACCCGCTATCCCTATCCAGGCCAACTGATCTTATCATGTATCTCCTATAGGCGCTTCACGCCTCTCGTGTAACCGTGGGGTAAACCCGTTATCCACTTATTTAACTTGACCCTGTCGAGCTCATGGACATTACAATTTGAGATTGTGCACCTTATGTATTTATGATCTGCCTTGTATTAGTTAAATCTGATTATACTAACTTACCCTCACTTTGTCGATTCTTGATTATGTTGTAATATTGTGTATGTAACCTCCCCCCCTCCCCCCTTAGAGGAAATAGGCGCAGTGTGCGCCACAGTTAGGTTGCATTAGCACCGGTATCGAATCAGTATCGACTTATGTTGGGATTACATTTTTACTAGAATGGACTGTGTAGAAAGAATAAAGTCCACTATTTCAATTCTCACTCATTTTCTGCATTACAACCAAGAAGCAACTATAGAATTCAATCTTTTTTAGCTTATAATAATAATTCATTGCTGTTCTTTCATCTTTATCAATACAGCCTGATGTCTGACGGGTTGTGTAGCGACTAGTCTACTATTACCTCTTCCTTTATCAATGAGCACGGTCATCACAAATTAACAAAAATAAGCTTTTGTAGAACTCAATGAACCCAGTCAACTAAATGGTGCCCAAAGCAGACGAATCAGAAAAGATTATGTGCGTTATTTAAGCAGATAAACCAGGGGAGAGCGTCCATTCTTATAATCTTTATCAATAGTTAATAATATATATTGATAGAGTATAGAAATTACGAATGTAGTTAAAAAGTGGCACCCCCCAGAAGTGAATTATGGATATTTTTTTAAAGTTGGAAAGCGTAAAAGCATCTTGTAAAATTTGTTTTAGATTATAAAAAACCATGATAATTTTCAGTTTTTAAATAAATAAGAAAAATAATTACTATGCAAAACTTGAAATTATTATTATTAGAGCAGAAAAAAAAATTCGATACCGATACTGACTGATACCGATACTTTTCTTTCGATACTAGTATGATATCGATATTTTTCTTTCGATACTTTTAATGAGCACAGTATCGTACTTTTATTTTTATACCATGTCTATAGTTATAGGGCTAGTAGGTGGTATTATTTTATTACAAGATATTTAAAGTAGGCTCTCAGCTTGTATATTGCTTTCAGAAAATGTATTATATTTAATGTTCTATAACTATAATGATATAAGCTCGCTAAAAACCTGAGTATTTTTGCTCGAATGACTTACTTTGTGTAGAAGTCACATTGAAATGATCATTTAGGTTGTAGCCTTATAGGAAGAGCTACTATAACAGTTTACTTCGACTTATTTAAAGAAACAGGCCACGAGTGTTGAACTTAGTTATGACCTAATCATATTTAGATGTATCTCATATGTTCATACAAACTAGCGAACTATGTCAAAATGCCACATTACCTTGTATGTGGGTAGGATAAAAAGAGATACCCGAAAGTTTCTTTCTCTAGAAAATTTTAGCCACAAATGTACATCCAGATATATTATAGAGATCAATGTGTGTGACTGTATGCTTCAGTCAACTGCGTAAATAATTATAACGAATCCCCACATACATGAAAGGCTTCTATAAAAGACCAGCATCACTCAAGAGTGGATAACTAGTGAAAGTGTGTCTCCAATATACACATGGGAGGATATCTTGATTATTTTAATAATCTACCGTGTCCGAATGTCCCCTGTAAACTCGAAGTAGCACAACACTAAACACGTATTATGTTTATGTTTCACGGTTAGAGAATGCCGGGTTTTGGAGTCTTATGGCAATTTTACCTGCGCAATTAATGTGACGGGATTTAATTAAGTAGTTTAAGAAGTCTGTTGGTAATATTTATAACATTGACATAATTTATGAGACAGAAACTTTAGTTAAGTGGCTCTTTTGTGAGTGTCGGTATAGAAGTGTACCCCAAGTATCCAGTGGCCACGTTTTAGCAATTGTAGTATACCAACCCGCACCTACCGTCTTAATCTCTTATTCCTCCTTCTACTACTCTATATTAATGCACTCTACGTTATTATTAATTAATTATTTTTTACTAAAAATTTAAAGTTAAATGTACTGTAAAGAATAAATATACATTAAAATCAAAAGTATAAAAAAAATATCCAAATAATCAAACTAAAGAGCACAGCAACTAGACTTTAAAAAAAAGAAAGACACAGAAACGCAAGGTCCCTTGATTCAATAAAGTAAACTTCCATATTTAGCTGAAAGAGACTAGAACGTTGAGGAGCGAGTAGTTCACAAAATGAGCATATAGGCTAAGTTATTTAATAAGAGAATAGAGGTTATGGAAATTATTAAGTTTACAATAACGACAAAGAGATTTAGAAAATACAAATAAATATTAGATGTATTAAAACATCCACAAAAATATGTAATAGATAATGTAAATAATTAGGAAAGAGTACATTCATACATACCTAATCACGCCCTTCCTTTACTAGTTCAAGAAATATATGGTTTGGATTAAACAAAACTGCAATAGAAATACATTTTTAACCATGATGATCAAAAAGATGTACCAAGTAACATATCCGAAGATCCCACCAATTAGTGCTAGGGAAAACACCGCCATATTGAAAAAATTGTGGCGATAGTAAGTTTTCTAGACTTATCTTG
This sequence comes from Timema poppense, assembly GCA_902141375.1. Lineage (NCBI taxonomy): Eukaryota > Metazoa > Arthropoda > Insecta > Phasmatodea > Timematidae > Timema > Timema poppense. The sequence continues at coordinate 35,208 of CABFOV010005400.1, forward strand.
TAAATGGATGCATGTTTGTGAATCTTTCACAATAGCAAAGTGAAAGATAATACAGTTTTACGCAAATTCAACTCCCATTTTTTTTTTGTGGGGGGAATCGCTAAAAAGATATCACCGATTATATTGAGACCACATAACAGCTCTACTGAGATTCTTTGCATATAGTTTGGGAAAGATAAAGGAAAAATAGCCCAAACTCCCAAAAAACTGGAATATAAATAAATTTGCAGAGTAACAGATTCAAAGATCACACCAATTAATGCTAGGAAAACCACCACCATCTTGAAAAAATGGTGGCGAAAATAGGGTTTCTATATTTATCTTGTAATTCTATTGTAAATGAAATGTTCACTGAATATAACAAATTTTAAAAATTATTTTAGACCTATTATAATTGGAAATTGAATGTAAGTTGTTATTAAAACATTTTATGATTGGAACAACAACATCAAATTACAAAACAGTTGGTATTTTAAAAAACAAAACAAAAAAAAACATAAATTAAACAAATAGAATAAGCATTGATTACAATTTTCTGGACATTTGTCCTGTTTATTTTTATGGCAGTTCTATTTCGTCACAATCTTCTTCATCAATGTCTAGTTTATTTTAACAACCATCTTCATAACAATAAGCACAATCAATTGTACACGCTAAACCAGTGGTGGGCAAGCTAGTTGAGGAGTGGGCTAAAAGAAAAAGAACATCGTCAGGTGGGTCATCACAGTTTTTTTTAAAGTTACAGTGATAAATGTTTAAAAACTATCGTACAATTAAGTCCTATTACATATTAAATGGATTTGTATTAAAATAATATTTGATCCTAATAAATGTGAGTTGTTTCCTTTATTTAACAAATACTATACTTAAATAAAACAGATAATTAACACTAATTGAATTACTCTCAACCAAACGTTAACATTCTAATTTCGTGTATGGCTTACATATGATTTAATCTCTGGACACTGGTCATCAAGCTATAACCCTTCTTCCTGCAGCTAAAACACATAGTAGCACATGATTTCACACTACTGCAGCGGATTGCAGAGAGTAATGATGGTGGGGGCAGGAGCAGATCAGTTGTAACTGAATACTATTTTTTTTCTCGATTCACATGGATTTAAAGCCTCTTATTCCATTCTCCATGTACATATCTGATAATAGACACACAAATAATGGTACTTGGTGGCAGATAATGTGGGAGGTAGCCTTTCAGGTGTAATAAAGTATTTGGTTGCAATAAATTCTTCTATTAGTATTCTTTAGCATGGATGGGTCTCGTCATGTTTGCCACCGAGTAATGTGAACATGGCATTCTCTCCTTCCAAAACTATGTCTGCAAGAGTATGGCTTGGGAGAAGAGAATTAATCTGCGAAAGTGGCCATATTTGGATCATATATTATTTTATTTAGTACATTTTGCTTTTCTATTTCAAAATCTGCTAACGTACAACCACAGCCAGTAAAGGCATGAATAAAAATCAGTCTTCTACAATATTAAGTTCAAGTCTTGGTTTTATATCATATGTATCAAATGTTTATTTTTTAGGTTTCAATCACTCAATATAAGTGCGGTAATACAAACAGGACTTGTTGGGTTTATGGTGTAACAACAAAAGGATAAGGATATCGGTATCTTCTCCAGTTTACAGTTACATAACATGTTTCACTTAGTTGTACAGCAGGTTGGGCATTCTCTGTGTCAACATACCTATTTGCATAAATAACAGTAATCCCCTTTTTATTAAAAACAAGACCACAACATAATTTGAAATATACAGTTTTTATTAGTGTCTTATAGCAATAAGAGTTTGGCTGAGATAACATAATTATATTTATTTAGATTCCTTGGGGAAAAAAGTGGAATAAATTGGTAATTTTTTTTTATCTCTCAATAAGCACAAGCTATATTAATACCAAGCGTGAGTAAATAAACTCTTTAAATTTCTGAAGAAAAAAATATTAAATCAAATTGGTAAAATGGCATGTTTCAACGCTAGTTTGAGCTCTAACGATGGCTAAAACGTATTTTGTTATGGAAATTAATTCGTAATAAATAATGATTTCTATGCATTAAACTCCATACCTGACCTCTTGAAAGCAAGATTAATTAAGTATTTATGTATTACTTCTCATTATCTGGGCTAGTAGCTTATATTATATAATATATTATTTCACACTCCCCATTCACACCATTGTTGTAGCATTTGCTCAAAATTATACTTTCCTCATCCCTGTCCGAGAAATATAGTTAAATAAGAATAGCCTGGAATGTCGAATTAAGAATAATATATATTTCATCCCAACCGTATAGTTACTTCAAATGAAGACTAGCCCATACTAATGACACGCCTTTCAGCGCAATTTTTTAGTAGGTAACCAGCCATAAAATCACAGTGTGTGGGCGTGTATTTCTTTCTCCTATTTGGAGTCTTTTTCACTCGTGTTTGATTTAGTTTTCTCATATAAATGTGAATCCTACTCTTACCCAAAAGTATTGTCTAAGACAGTAAGATAAACATTTTAATTCGACTTACAATTGAACTAAATTTTCTTTTTCTGGAAGGGAGTTACCATAAACCTCATAAAATGGTTCTGTCATGGAAGGGATGGGTTCCAAATATTCCAGATTATAGTTGGTACCTCTGTAAATGTGTAGTTCAAAATATATAAAACATATAGTTATAGTACTAATAAACAATAAAATAACAATATTTAAAAACTTAATAATATTTGCGATCACATGCTTTGCACTTGATCCTTTAACAAAATAGAACCTTCCTTCCATGTTGCATTTTTCCAGCTCCATTAATAACTATATATATATATATATATATATATATATCATATTTGTTTTCAGACTTTATGCCCTATTTCCATGGATGCGGCACCCCTATTAACTGTACTTGAGGTGGGATCAAAGGGGATGACAGAAAAGCTAGGTTTCTTTTGCAGTTTTCATAGCAAATCATTTTATTTCGTCAAACTGAATTAAATATTGCTCGAGTACAAACATAGAGTTTAATTTTCTTCCCAGGGTGATATTAACACCTGTTAAATTTCTGTCATGAGTGTCCTAGAATTTTGTGAATACTCTGTCTCCTCATTAAAAATGTTTCTCATTAAATAATGCTGGGCTCATAGTAGATATCCAAGAACAGCTGTTGATATCGTCATGTATAGAAAATTAAACTATATGTTTCTAAAAAAAAGTTTCTTGCGTCTCTTCCATCTCACCTTCACTTGTTCTCTAAATAAATTAAAACACTAAAATGAATTATGAAATCTAATATTTACCATTGTGAATGCAATGATGTCTTCGACAGATCTCCGGAGCATATGCCCATCACATTTTCTGAAAAAGGGCTGCTGCTAGGCCTACCAGTGATTGAATGTGTGGATATATTAATTTGTGCACTGCAGCGAGGTAGCTCTGAATACACAAGGAGGATACCAATAGTATCAGATAAGATGCTGGGATGTGTGCCCGAATGTGGAGAGGGGATATTTTGAATTGTTTCACTATGAATATTCCTAAAATAAAAATGTAAACAGCTATTGGTAGGTCTATATAAAATAAATAAGTTTTTGTTAAGGATTTTGTGGTCTTTTCGTCTAAGGAATTATTAATTTGGTTATCTAGTAAATCGACGTACACCTTTTTAGAACTTTTATATTTATTATAAAGTTTGTATACTCAAGCAATAAAATTTACTGCAAGTCAACAAAGAACTGATTATAGTCTACGCCATAAAATCATTTAGAAACTCACCTTTCTTCAGATTAAAAAGATATAGAGCTGCAATCTATAGTTTCTATCTGCTCTTGAATATTAGGTCTTTGCTTGCTCGATAAACTGTGACCACCTCTGTTAGTATTTAAGTCATTTGTCTTTACAAAACATACTCTGTAGATAAATAAGGTCACTTTTTAAAGAAATTTGTTTTTCTATGAATACTATAAAACTACAAAATCAAAAGCCCATAAACGGTATATTTGAACATTTCTGAAAGTTTAAAAACATAAAGCAGAATTTACTATCCCGAAATGATGTTTTGTGTTTTGGTCATTGATCATCAATCATCAAAATCGCAGAAATTTATGAAATGTTTTTATTATACTTATCTTCCTATAACTAATAAATATTTTCTGTAAATTGAATATAATGGTGAGGTTCTATAAAATTGATTATATCCAAGAAATCACTATGTTCTGCCTTACATTTTGCATAATTTGTATTTCAGCATGTTGTTCAAAAATCTCAGGCAAAAAGTGTAATTATCCAAGCATTTTATTGCTAGGACATATTATATGCATGCAAAATAATACAGGATTTAATTTTGTCAAGCGTGTTCAAGTATTAATTATTCTAACAAAAAACATATATTTTTGAAAAAATCTAACAATTTGATTAAAAAATTTAAAACAAATATTCCAGTACCCTATTTTATTATTATAAAGTAATGTGAACAAATATTATTCTTAAATTTAATTTATTATGAAATTTTATTAACACAGTTCGGGTATGAAAATAAGCCTTTGTTACTTTTTTGGGGAAAAAATTATGAAGAAAATTAAAACAGTATAAAAAAATATTTTCTAGGGACGAGGAAGTATTTGATCTTAAAAAGTGATCTCACATTAGCGTGTATTATAAAACCAAAGTGAGTTTCACATTTATAAAACTACCACTAATGCACCATGGTGGAGATTCATAAAGCTTATCTCACCATGTGAGCCACTTATCTTGAAACATTTGTCAATATTTAGTGCATGATTAATGCTTTAAATCCTGCAGTTTCAGAATTAGTTCTTTATTTACAACGTACTAAAAGGCGTACAGTACTGGCTGAGGGAGACTATCTTCACGCAGCTCCAACATGTAAAGCAATAATTCAGAAACACGTATCAATACTTAGTATATAATCCTTGCTTTTAATCATTAGTGCTCAGTAATGATTAAAAATTTTAGGTTTTCATCCAAAAAAGTGCATGAATTTACAGTATATAATCGGTAAGCTTCTAGATCTTGATACGACCGTAATTGTTGCGATATTTAGGGTTAAACATTACGGGCTTTTGTTTAATATGAAAAAGGCAAATTCAAACTTACTTAGAAATTAAATATGTTGCTCAGGTTTTTATATTGTAAGGCTGATTTTGGAACTTTTTCATTTGAGACTACTAATCAGGCACTAAACATCGTAATAATTGTTTTAGATTTAACCTTTTCTTATCAGATCTGAATTAAGTTTTGATTAGATTTTATCTTGCGTGTAGTGATTAAAATTTACCCTTTTATATAGTTATACATATTTTAAGAAATTAAAGTTCCATCACTACTTTGTTAGTAATTAGTATACGTACAGTAAATATATACTTTTTCTATTATTTTTATTCATGTAATGTTTTTTATATAGTCCAAAGAATGAGTGGAAGCTCATTGGATCTGTAAGACTAATTATAAAGTCCATCGAACATATATGGTTTAATTATTAGCTACAGAATTCAAATTGTGGTTCTTGACTTCACGGGACCAGCTTAGTGAAGCTTCCGGACGGGATTTTAACCCCGCCCTCCTGAATATAGGAGCAACATGGCAAAATGAAACTAACACGCAACCGTTGAACAGTGAGCTAGATACTGTTTTTATACTAACAAATCAGTATGTACTTACTTTGATCCATCAATAAAACGCTTCTTCCCCTTATTCTATCCTCTTTTTTTTTTGCTGTGAGCAGATAGTCTAAGTCTAGTTTTTTTTTTTTGCCTTTACGGTGGTCCCTTTTGCTTACAGTACTATTCATAATCAGTAGTTTTAATTTATTGAAAAAACAATATAATTACCTTGGCCCAAGCACAGATTTATCTGATTGCCAAACCCTTCCTTCATCTCTGACAATACGTGTATCTCAACTTGTGAAAGTGTGGAATGCAAGGCCTCTACCATGGTTCGGATCCCACGTGTGCGTTGTATCAACTCTCAACAAGGCGAAGGCAGACATCCAACTAAAAGAGCACATGTGCATGGCGTAATCTGCCTTCCCTTCTTCCTTCGGCTATTCTTTACTTCCAAAGTGTGGATGGAGGATCTGGCTGCCTTACTTGATGGCTGAAAAGCATTATCTTTGAAGCGTCAAAACAGCAAAAGGAATTATCAATTATCATTACATTTTCTGTTGCGGCCTTATTAAAAAATGACTTCATTTGTTTCTGAAAGGTTGAATCTAGGATTATCTAGTAGCTACCCTCGTCTCAGAACTGTGACCATCTACTTAAAGGGCCATTGAAAATGAGCAAATTTCGAATTTTCTTTAATTAGTAGTGATAGTTCAGCTTTATCCCGTAGACTGAAAATGAGAATATTGAAGGGTGTAATTAAGATAGAGATATTTAAATAATGTATACGTGTAGTATGTGACTTATGACAGTGACGTCAAAAGAGAATTACATTTATTAATCGAATAAAATCAATTTTAAATTAATTATAATATTCTGTGACGTCAAAAGAGGGTAACTATGTCAGAGTTATTTAAAACTGTCTTACGTGGAGTAGGTGACGTATATCGTTGACATCACAAGAGTATTACGTCTTCTAATTGAATGAATTATTATATTCTGTGACGTCGAAAGAGTTTGACGTTTGATTCTATCCGTCAATACTCTGGTTGTCAGGTGAGCATATATGCACCACTACTTGCCATGTTTATTAATGACGTCATAATGAGATAGATTTCAAAGTGTTATAAGATTAAATTAATTACGAAACGTCGGAAACATCCACACATTGGTAAATCGTTCCAATAACCTGGTAATATGTTACCGCACCCTTTCGGATTAAACATTGCCATTTTTACTTATGTTATTAGAAATGTTAAAGTCACACTAGAAGTTATATGCGCATTGAACTAAAAATATTAATTTCAAGAGCTTATTATATTTTTATTTTCAACAGTTCAGCCATCTCTAACCAAAATTTCCAGCCGCCATCTCCGTATCGACCATGATTTCCAAATTTCTCGGCATATACTTCCACCATCTCCGACCAACATTCCCGGCTGCCATCTCTCTATCGACCACGATACTATGTTATTAAAATATACGGTTTTCTTACTTTATTAATATAAAACAGCGATTTTAAATTAGTTCGAACAACTTGTGACCAAATTTCACTGGAAAAGTCTAAAAGTAAAAAAGAGTAATTTCATGCAATTTCGATAAGAGATTGGACATAAATAATGTAATCAGTCAAATGTGCTCTTAAATAAGGATTTTGTGAACTTTTGGGTCCGACTAAATGATATATTGAGGGATATTTAAAATATAACAAAAACATGTTACTGTTCATATATAAATAAGGGCTGAAATTTATTATATTATATTTGTGTGAAACGATTTTCTTTTAGTTTAAGAGTAAAATAATATTAAAACCATTAGATTGACAGTGACGTCACAAGAGAATTATATTTATTAAATCGTCACAAGAATTTAACGTCTTCAAATTGAATAAATATTCTGTGACGTTTAATCTATCTATCCCTGGTTTAGGTTGTCAGGTGAGCATTAACCATGACCACACCTATGACACTCTACCAGAGTCAAAGATATAAGGGTCTGGCTACTCTTTAGTTGCAGTGATCAGACATTGAAGCCAAATGGCGTTAGTATCGTTGCGGGGCAGCGCGCGGGCTA
>CABFOV010005401.1:0-14776 GCA_902141375.1 Timema poppense
TTGTTTTAGGTATAGAAACTGTGGCACCTTAGGTTGTCGATATTTTTAGAGTTGATTTTAATTTTAGGTTAGATTCTTTTATTTTAATTTTAGGTTAGATTTTTTTTCTTGAATTTTTCCTTTGGATCTGGATTTTTAGATCGCATATTAAAATGTTGTCCCAATTGGTATAATACTTTGTACTAATCATGTGTTTCAAACGTATCTATTAATTATTTACTGATTTTTAATGTGGTTATATCTGGTTATTATTTCTACAGTTGTCACCTTGCGCATAACCTGTTTTCCACCAGAATAAACGTTTATGTGGTTGTGGAAAAGTTCAGTCCGCTAACCATTCGAGCAGCAGCCTTAGATGAGTAATGCAGTAGCATCCATTGAATAAATACGTGTTTCATTCAAGTCCATTCTTTTATATCGGGTGTAAATTTAACAAGGAGTACGTCACTGTCAGACTGCGCCATCTATCTAGAGACAAACAATAAATGGACCAGGCATTTATTGAGGCTGCCATCTTTTGGAAGAAGAGGGAACTTCTTGGTGGAAGGAATGGTCATCCCCACAAATATTTTTATCAGCAACCCCAGCTAGAATAGTTTTATTCAGGAGAATGTTCATATTTTGTAAAATAATTAACTTTAAATAGTATTTTAGTTTAATACTAAGACCTAAAGGGGAAATTTTAAATGTATATAACTTGAGTGTCAAACATAAAATCATTGCCGAGAATAATATCAAAAGGCAGGTCCGGGACGATGAAAAATTGACAGTTCTAAGAAAACCCACTTATCTTGATCGAAAAGACCACCTTACTGTCTACCACTATACTTTGCCCGCTAGCCACAGCGTAAGTTTTAGGAGGAATCGATTCGATTTGGATTTTGCTTTCTAATTTATGCAAAAACTTATGGTTAACAAAGGAATGGCTGACTCATGTGTCTAACAGACCAGAAAATTTCTCCCTACCCATTGAATCGTGACCACAGAGGTGGGAAAACGTGGCTTAGGATGATTCGGCGCGACCGAACCACGACTATAGGCACACCCTATAAGTTTCCCGCTCTACACTGTCTCTGTACGTGACCTAACCTCCGGCAACGGAAACAACTAAAACACGAGAGGTCTCAGGATGCAAAACTCCCGGGGCTATTCCTAGAAACATTCCTAATTTGAACATCCGACTGGACAGGCTCAAAATATAATGTCATATAAATAGGCTCGGGAGTTGAACCTGCACGTCTACGTCTGCAGGCGCATGCTTCAGCAAGTACTCTCTCTCAGAGAGTAGAGTGCCCTCCATAATAGAGGCTACAGAATAGAGTTCCGGTGTAAAACCTCCCTACACAATGTTTACCTTACTCTACTAGACAATAAGGCATCCAAAATAAGGTCGATAAGCGATCTCAAAGATAAGTTGGACTGAATCCCACGGGAAAATAACTGTCAAAAATCCAGAGGTTTCAGATAAACAGAGTGTTAAAAACTAATTTTCGCTAACCAATTTTAAGCATGACGTTCTGTTAACCTCAACCAAAAATTTTAATAAGTTGGTGTGTGATCCTGCCCATCACATACAGGGATATGACTTAAGATATCCATAAGGACCATATTTTGACATTTAGTAAATATTGGGGGCGAGGGTGGGATGATCGGCACAGGGGTGGGTGGATTCCCACTCGCATCCTCACCCATACTCAAGTCAGTTGTAGCCTCCTCAGGCTCACTAATCTCCGCACATAGTTTGGATCTAAGCTCACCATAGCAGCACTGGGAGGAAATGAGACATCTCCGGACGACAACTCGGCCCCAACTGGTCTAGGCTCAGGCGGTAAACTTCGGTTTTATAAGTGGTGAAGGCTGACTTGACAGCTTGTGGAGTGGTTGCCATGGCCACAGCTCCTGATAACCAAAATTTGTTAATTGCAGGACACCTCCTCACGTCCATAAATAGTGACCCAAAATCCATAACATAATCAATAATTAAATTGACCTTCTTACCAAATTTCCATTAGCCCCTTCATAAAAGCAATTAACAGGTAAATTAAAAGACCCAGGTATTAATAATTAATCTAATAAACATGAAATAGTGATTTAGTTGTCCTTATCGGCAATCTCTAATTAGCCCAAACAATAACACCATCAGATTCCCTTTACTCTTATATCTTCATTTTAATATTATTATAAGCATTACATATAGTACCTCTTCTCAGTCTTATTGACGACTGATATAAGGTCCGTTTATTCTATAGTCTATATGTATCGTATTATAAGTTAAAGTTAAAACCGATTTATGCATTGTCACAATTTACTTGACATAGATTATGAAAGTCATGATTGATAATATTTTAATAGTTTAAGAACGATTAAAGTAAATTTGTTTCCAATTCGTTAACACTGTGTGATATTTTATTTATTTATTTAGATCACTGTTTTCATTGTCTTAATAGCTCGTTGAGGGAAATTGTTCAAGAAAAGATTACACAGAATACAAATAACTAAAAATAAATAAAATGAAAAAAAAGGACTTACAACTAATTATAAACGTGCATACAATTTCATTTTAAAACTCTATAACAGTAGTGGTGTAATAACGTTAGGTGGTAATGTTTGGATTACATTTGATACATATGAGAGGACACAATAATTTTTATGTATTTATAACACTGTTTTCATGAGCTTGAATAGTTCTTTTTAAGGGAAACTGGATCAAATAAAATACAATTGGCAAGTTGTAGACAAAAACTATAGATAAACAAAATAAAATACAATTTGCATGAAACATATATACACTTAAACTAAATAAAATAAAATTTGCATGAAATATACATAAACTATAACTAAATAAAATTGGCAAGATGAGACCAAAATGTTAAATAGGCAGTATTATATAACATTCATACATGATAAATTACACGATTTACAAATAAAGAGAGTACAAGCCGAACGGATAAGACGTGGTGCTTAATATTATTATTATTACAAATAAAAATATAGTAAGGTGTTTAGTAACTTACCTATATTATAGTCAATATAAGATAATATGGTTCATATTATATGTGATACAATAATTGATAGAAAGTTGAACAATAATAACTAGAATACCAAATAAGATAAAACATCAACACTTATAAAATTCAGAGAAGTATATATTATTATGATAAGTTAATTACAAATAGGTATTCTTAACTCGGTCTACTTGCTTTGGGTTTTTGTAATATAATTTATTATTAATTTCGTTAATGTCTATCAAACTTAAATAGAAAAGTCAAAAATATAAAAATGTATCATTATATTTAAAACATATATTTACTAAAGTATCATGGATGAATATAAGCTAAGCCTTGATACTCTTTATGAATCATGCACGATGAAGCCTTAAACAAAGAGCTGTGATATCACCATTTTGTTGTAATTTAAAAATTATAAAATAAACTCTGAGAAATATTTGTTTAGAACTGTGAGTAGCCTTAAGAAATTCCTTAACTTAAGTTGGCCCCCTTGTCTATTTATATATGTATATTTTTATAAACATGGCTTCCAACAACGGTGAGTCTATCGGAGTACAATTACTTCAGTTTTCTATTTTACACTGTACAAATATACAATTAGAATTTCTAAACTATTTTTTATTTAAAAATTATTCATTTTTAAATATTTTATTTTTTTATTTAAGCTTGATAGACATTGAGAAAATTAATTATTGATTATATTATAAAACCGATACAAGTATCTAGTTAAGAAAATCATATTATTTTATAATATATTAAAGACCACTTATTAATATTTCCTACAAGGAAGGGGCAGTTCAAAGAACAATTCCATTACTTTAAGTGATGTTGACATCAGATTTGAGACTTTCCAAAACATCACAAAAAATTAAATGCGCGGATACAAAATTTAAGAAAACCTATTAAATTTAAACTAGGCCTAGGAAGAAAGATAATTATAAAGCTTTTAAATTAGCTTGGACATCAAAACATAGAAGGCATAAAGCTATGCAAGAAAATAGTCGTATAGGGCCTAATTTTTTTTTTTAAAGAAACTTGGCAAATACAAGCAATTAAAGTAATTTGCTTAAAATACCAGTAGGCCGTTGGGCTGTAAGTCATTATAGTTTATTTTTCATTTAATGTGCACTTTCTGAACTGACTAATGATATCAGCACACACGAGTTTCTGAGAGCGAAAGGGACAAACAATTTTTCTGGGAAAGATATTTTCACATACCTTCCAGCGTTATTTTACATGCCACAATCAACATGGGACAAACAGCTTTACTTACCCTCCTAGGGAAGTTGTGCTATAGAATTTGTATTGATCGCGAAAAATCTGTCAACACTAGCTGGGTTTTAACTCACAAATACTAGGTCCTTATGTGAGCACTTTACCCCAAGACAATCAAGTTCAATGTCACTGTAGTTTAAAATAGTTGAAAATATATTAGGTCTAGTGCAAATCATCATATTATCTGAAATGCAATTGTTTTTAAAATGACAAAACCTACAGATTTGGTTCAACATCGGTGAGTTTTACTAGTATGTTCAGCTCTTTCATCCAGGAGCTTAGGATTTGGTTTGAAACCTCATTGAGGGCACTGGGTTGGTGGGAGTTTACACATTGGTATTTTGCAATCCTATCTCCAGACTCAGATTTTCTTGAAAATTCCTATTTCTTATCCTATGTATATTTTTTAATGTTTGCAAGTTATGCATTAGCGGGTGACTAGCCCTATATTAAATGGGCAATAAATTTTGTAGAAACAAAATAAATTTGCAATATAGCTAAATTGTGTCTTATATTACAACAAACATTATAGTATTTTTTATAAAAAATTAATTAATTTAATATATTACATCACAAGTAGTTACTGGCCAAAATGTAAACCACTGATCACCTCCTATCACAAGAAAAAATATTTAATAAACTTTGCCTAAGATAATTGAACTGTAAGTCAACATTTACTATTTCAATATATTTTAAGGATTTTTGTAGAGAAACTTTTTTATTTATTTTAGTAGATCAACCAGTAGCAGAGGACGGACCAGAACCTCAACAAAATCAAACCAATGGAATATCTGATGCAGCTCATGTAAGTGGTTTACAGCTTTACAATTTATTAGCTTGGCTATTTAATCCATCATGATATGCACATCTGTACAGTTTTTGTTGTACTACTAGCAGCATGAAGCCCTCCCAAGTTGAAGATGGTCACATTAGGTTATCTGATAGTTCATTATATTAATTGATCACTCATATGTCTTTGACAATTTTACATCCATCACAGACTGTCTTAAAATAGGATTTAAGAAATACTCTAGGCACTGGACGACTCCTGGATAGCTCAGTGGTTAGAGCATTGGCATACTAAGTCAAAGGTTCTGGGTTTGATTCTCGTGTCTAGTTGTCATTCAATTTAAAGAATAGGATATGTAATTGTGGCTATAATTATAACTAACAAATTTAACTTTTCTATTTATTTAATCAATTAAGTTAATAATTAGCTTACATATTTGTATGGATTAGTAATGCAGGGTGGCCACCCTGTAATGAAGCTGTATATTTTAAAAGTCCATATTTTTCCTAGAAAACAATCAGTAATTATTGAAAAGACACATACTTTTAACCCCTTAAGAATAACTTCAAAGGTTAGGCATAATCTTAGATTTAAATTTAATTTATACTCTAATATATTTTTCCTTGAGTCATTTTAATGACTAGGCCTAAGTAATTTAGTTAAATATAAATAATATTGATTTGAAAATTTAAAGGATCTGCAGATTGAAAGTCCTTATGTTAAAAACAGGTCAGTTGAGTCAGAGTTATGGAGTCCGAAGCAGTTTTAGGTAGAGTTTGAGTTAGTAAAAACATAGCAACTCTAACTTCAAAATAAAAACTTATAATATTATATGACAAATATATAATTTTATTTTTAGGATCATTATTTCTAATTTTGGTTATAAATTTATTAAAATATAAATTAACATTGTCAAAGAAGCTTTCCATGAAGTCATCTGTATCGAAGCATTTTACTGGGGTTCAGTAAATTTGTTATTACTTACTAATATAGGCTATATTAGCCATTTATGAAGGAGTCTGAGAGTAGTAAATATAGGAGTCCGAGTCTTGGCATATCGACTCCGCAACCCTGGTTAAAACAAGCCACATTTGCACAAATATATGTGATTGCCAGAACCGATTGATTTGGAAGGCCTTATTTTCAACCAAAATTGATGCGCTGTAGTGTTTTCTGCAGTCCTTTCATCATAATCTATTAGATTGGCTAGTTAAAGTTTAGTGTCGTGTTGGAGCTTGTTGCCAGGGTAAGCAAAGTTAATAAAAACTGTGCAAGTGAATTGTTCTTATTTCTTAACATTTGGTAGAACACATTGGCCAGGTATCAATGGAAATACATTTTCCATGGACAGTCAACAGTTCCAACAAGCGCTTCTTACCCTAGTAATACACTACGACACACTACTGTTAAAGTTCCTTGTAGCCAACACACTAACATACACTTATCAAAAATGTTAATATTTTTTAACATAAACTGTTTAAGTCACTGTGTATGAAAGCTTAAACAAGGTATTGACCTGTTTTTTTGTTTTTTTTAACACTTATAAGAATTTCATAATATTGTATTCATGTTTCAATTGAATCATTCTCAATTAGGCCTATCTATTAATAGTCAATAGTTGCTAGTAAATATTCATTAGTATCTGCAATAGTGTATACTATACTTTTAAACTATATTAATAGTATATGTGTGCACTGGCTCTCACATGCATGCAGAAGGGAATTTAATAAAACCAAGAATTGAACCCCGAGACTTTTAGACTAGTAGCCAGGAATGCTGACCTTTATATCAAGAGGCATCCTCTTTGTATAATGTGGTAAACTTTAAATTGTTTCTCTTTTATTATCATTTGCAGGCTATGATGTGATAGTAATATGGTTATTTCTATCACATTTTACCACACCTTATGCCATACTTATATCATAGCGTATGGAAATTTAAAAAATGTGGACACTATTAGTTTACATGGCTCACACGCTTAAAGCGCTCACGTCAAATTGGCCGGCCAGCAACTGAACAATACAATACTGTAACACAGTTAAGTACTGGTAGATAGGCCACACTGAAGTATTTAGTTGTTATTAGGCTAAATTTATTTTAACCACGCAAACTACTAAAAACATTGATTTGAACCAATAATTTTTATTATTATTGATACCATAGCTGAAAAAAGTATTTCTTTAACCTATCATAATACAAGCAATTTTACGCCTAAATTTTATTTGTAGTTTATAGTAATAATAATAAATAATAACAAAAATAACTGTTGTGGATTCCAGTAATATCTTATAAATTTATTATTATTTTTATAGTTATTATGGTATTTGAATTAATCATTGTAGTAGTATCACTTAAGTTGGTATTTCTTAACCTGTTGAAACCACATATTTTTGTCGTCTTATATCAGCTGCGTTCCAGCATAAATGTAATGCTGTAAGAAGTAACGTATATAAAATACACATTGCATTATATTTTACAATTTTCTTTCATAAATCAATACTTTATCTTTTATTTTACATTATATTAATTTTTTTTCTACATAAATATAAATTTTAAATTAAATCTGATACTAGTCTGCTCAGGTTTATTATTTAATATTACTACGAATCGCTTTGTAAAATTTCAAGAAATCTCGATTACTAAACAACCAATTTCCATAAACACATTTTAATAACTACACATTTAGCAAATAATAAATTTAAAAAAATTGAGATTTAAAATTACGTATAATTATTGTAGTTTTAAGAATCAGAAATCTTTGACAACTTCCAAGCTGATTCAACATGTTTTTCAATGTTTAACTCCATCTTCTTTTTTTTTTTTTTTTTGTGCGGCTGGCTTACTCAATTTGGGAACGTCAAATGTTCATTTTTCGGAGTCCTTTGATCCATACTTATATTTTCATACTTTTGCAGCCTAGGGAAAATATGATGAATAGAACTGGGTTTCAAACGCCACAATTTGATCGAGGAGGTTTCACCTTTTCTCCGTTGGTTAAAAAATTGTCACATATTACAAGAAAATCTTCAGAAAGCTGTAAGTCGAAAACCCGAGATCTCGAACGTAACTGTATTTTGTTGGAATCACATACTCCCACTTTGCAAACTTGCTCTTGTCTTGAGGAGGTTGAAAATAATGTATTTTGCCACTTGAATACTTGATATAGACTGATTCACATCCCGGCATGATTGAAGCATAAACTATGTACTAAAAGAACATAAATATAATTTACTTACATAGACTGAATACTTAGTTACTAAAATAATAATAATAAACATAAGAATCTTGAACTTAAAAACAGAGGTTTCAAACACAAAACTTAACGAATAAATGAACAACAAACAAAATAATACAGCAGTCTCACTCATTTTTATAAAATATGCCATCACTGATGCCAGGCCAGTTTGATTACAGCGCTCAAGTTTCTCAAATCCATCGCAGTCTTGCTATCTTCATTGCAGGTAGTGGTAGGTGTCCACCCTTTTTCATTTCTATATGCTATGCTAATTGTGCACCTGTTAAAAAACTGTTTTACCTCTTTCAATTCACTCATCATCTTGTTTTTATTTTCCTCAGAAAGTGATTTCAGCGGAAAAGGAGTCAGAATTGGGTGAAGCTCCAAGCAAGAAGTCTCGGGTGGAATTGCAGTCTCTTCCAACGCGCCAGTATTTAGATCAGACAGTTGTTCCCATCTTGTTACATGCACTTTCTACACTCGCCAAGGAGAGGTAGTATACACTGGGATTGGTTCTAACTTTAAACATAGAGAGATTAGACCCAGGTTGAAAGTTTCTTCTCATACCGGCAGGCTTGAACTCACAGACCAAACCTCATTTCATTACAACCCTGCTAAGGTATATCTTCCCATAGAGTTGTTTTCCATCCTCTTTTCAGCCATACGCTGGTGAAGTCCAAGGTGTAACCGGGGTGATTTGATGGTTCAACTCCCGTGAAATTTGACCATAAAAAATTGCCCTTTGTTTGTTGCTACCTTTCAAATTTTAAAGTTGATTTAAAAAAAATAGTTTGTGATTGTGTTCATTAATCGGGCAACAAAGTTCTGTAGCCTTTCTGACAAATTATTTATAAAGAAAATAGTGAGTATTGTTGTGTGTGTGATCATTGGCATGTGTGTGTGTGTGTGTGCTAGACATAGATAGACATTCACAAAACAGTTTTGGCACTTCCACGCATGGTCTTTATATTAAACAATAAAAAATAGATTTGAAGGCATATGGAGCTACAAAAGGGCTAACAAGGTGGTAGTGGAAAAATATATAAGGCTTGTATAAAAAAATTGGCCAAGGCCATAGGCTGGAAACGGTAATAGACGTAAAAAAAATTATAATCAATATCTACTAATAATCATCATTATCATAACCTTTTTCCAGCCTTTGGCTTGTGATTACCAAATAGAATGATAGAGATGAAATATTTAGGGAAAAGCTTGTAAGGGAGATTAAAAAAGATATGGTAGGAGCAGATAAAACAAAGTGTGCAAGTGAGAGGAGAGGAATGTAAACGCTTAAAGGAGGAAGAATGGTGGAAGAACAAATGAAGATAGAGGCATTTTACTAAACTGATCTGGCCACATGCTGGAAACATTTGATGATGATAATTATGATAATGACAACTCTGAATTGCTTACGCGCTCAGCTTGATTCATGCCCTTATAGTGTCTTCTTTAAGTTTGGCTGTATTTTCCTTGGTTCTCTCCTCTTAGGCTAGTCCATCCTGCCACTGTCCTAATTATAAATGAAACGTTTCTCTTTGATGTTATTTTATTTTCTTCCCAATTGTCAATCATCCCCTCTCGTGGCCCTGAATAAAGAGCATATCTGTTCCTTTTCTCACTTGAAATGTCCAACTCTCATAATAAAATGTATTTATTTTTCTAGACCTCCTGATCCAATCAGCTACCTGGCTGCATACTTACTACGCAACAAGGGTCAGTATGATTTGAGCTCAGGGACACCGCCAGGATCCAGGACTTAGCGAGATGTCCACACTCGCCCCATATACACTCAAGTCTATGTAACTTAAGATTTTATACAATTTGTTATTTGAATGATCTGAACTTGAAGGTGAAAGTAAAACTTCTCATCTTTTTTATTTGGGTTATGTAAATGCTATACAATATGTGTGTTTTGTTGGTGATCAAAGATAACTTACTTTGTGTCAAAGTTTAAAATAAATTCTTGGTCTTGTCATATATCAATTGTTTCATTTGTGTTTCTATATTTGTATCATGAAAGAAAACTAAATGTACACTATTGTGAATGTCTTTATTTTATGTAAGAATAATAAATAACTTGACTTTTGTTATCAATTAGAACAGCTATTGATTGATATATGTGAATAAGTAGAAAAACTTTCAAAATGTATCATTACCAAAGAAAAAAGCTCCTTTAGGGAAAACGTATTGCCAGTCTAACAACAAGTTTCACTGTAATTATATTTCATTTCCTTTCCTCTACTAAACAATAAGGAAGATGGAGAAAGTGTTATTTGTGCCGGTGTTGTCACCATTTTATGTGGAACTCTAAAGGTGTTGATCCACCGCAATTCTGTGTGGCGCACATTTGTGCATGAACAATTGTGCAGCACAATGAGCCTCAACTGTTGTGAACATTGATTGTTTGTGCTTCACCAACATGTTAACTGAGGAGGATGTGTTTGTTAGTTCTGCTGCTTGTGTAATTTTTATTAAAAAAGTTTACAAATAAAGTGTAGAGCAAAATCGCGTGTCTGGGTGCGGCCATTCCTACAACAATGTGAATCAACAAAAAAATTCATAGAAGGATAGAAAATTATTGATCCTTTGAGTTGTTTTTAAAAAAAATCATGAATTTCTTGTCAAGATTTTGAGCCTCTGTGCAATACCATTGGACCAAAAATCGCTAAACAAGACACAAACTACATAAAATGTGTTTCAGTCGAAGTGAGACTCGTAATAACACTGAGATACCTTGCCACTGGAGATTCCTTTGCAAGCTTGATGTATTTCTTCAAAGTGTCTAGACAACTGTTAGCTCAAATTGTTCCAAAAGGGTGTAATTCTTTGATCTCCACGTTGAAAGACTTTATAAAGGTACGTGTTTGAATTTATTATTTGTTTGTTACTAATAGTTATTATTACTATACTACCCATTCAGGTTATACGCACTACTTATTATAATGTTCAAAAGCATAAGTGTTAACACTATTTAGTTGCGATTGTAAACTATTGAACTTATATTAAGGTTTTACCATAATAATTAAAATAACCAACGTAATTAAGTGGAAATTTTTGTTTTATTCCACTAGAAAATACAAAAATTACAAATATTAACCAAGGTTGAGTAGTCAAATCGAGATTTTGCCTGACATTTTGTGACGTTGATTCGACCATTCAGTTGTTTGTGTTTACCATCAGGTTAGAATCATGAGAACTTGTAGGAGAAAAAATTTCTGGCTCCTCGAATACTGTGAGCGCATCGAGGTATTATTACTATATTTGCCAGCTCCAAGAAGTGTATCATCTCTACAACAAATTATCAATATTTCTTTGCACAAAGTCTAATATGCTTATTTTTAATTTTACGTAATTGACAGCTACACCAGCATGAAAAATGTCTACATTCTCATTTCTTGTACTTTTTACCTCCTGTGTTGCATGACTGCAAAGGCTTCTGAAACCATAGGTCGCTGCCATTCCTATGTCATTGTATTTTACCAGTAGGGAGCTTAAATGGTTTTGTTATATTATCAATTATCTTGGGATTCTTATGATAATGGCTCATTTTCTTGCGCTGGTTCTGTTTCATGTTCTTGCATTTGTGTTAACCGGTGGGGGAAAAAAATTGACCTACAATTTAAGAGAAATGGATGAGAGTGGAGTGTAATTTCAATTATTTAAGAAATGTATGTAACTGCCTGGGAGTGATGGATGGGAAACGGTCTTATTCAATCGCTGAGCAATACTGGCAGTGACAATTTCAATTATAAATCACAGTTCAGCATTGTACTGTTTGCATTGGTTGACGCCAACTATGTGTTCACGTATGTAGGTGTTGGGTGTAAAGTAAGAATTTTGGACGGTGGTATTTAAAAAAATACTACTTTTTACAGTAAACTGCAAGAGGAACAGTTAAGTTTACCACCGCCATGCAATTTACCTGGAAGAAATAAACCAATACCACACGTGCTTGTAGCTGATGATGCTTTTGCATTATATGTGGATGTTATAAAACTGTTCTTTAAAAAAAACAATATGGGAACAAAAAATAGAGTTTTCAATTATCGACTAAGCAAAGCGAGAATATTTGAAAATGCATTCAGAACAATGTCTTCTGTATTTCGGGTTTAAGAAAACCAATGTTACTAAATCTTGAAAAAGCTGAAGTTATAATGTTGACATGCATTATCTACATAATTATTTGAGAAAATCAATCACTTCATCTCGACTTTGCTGCCCACATGGCACATTTGATTACGAAAACCCAGTTACTCATGTAGTCATTACGAGAACCTGGAGAGGAGAAAACGCCCCTATTGCGAATTTATATCCATTAAAATGGGTAGGTCGATGCTAAGGAAACAGAAGAATTCACAAAATATTTTTAAAACAAACACTGGAATGCTATGGCCAGATTCTCTAGCGTGAACTAACTACTCGCAATGCTATTTTTATATGAATGATTCAGAATTACTACTTGTATTGAGTAAAGGTTTTTTTGTAAACATGTGTATAATTGAGTTGGTTTATTTTAATTAGAAATTAGTTTATTATCCTACTTAATAAAAATCAACAACTTCAAAGCAGTGATGTGAATTTTCCGGTTTCCAAATTAACTATGGATTTAGAGACCAATTTTACACACACTTTATAATTGAAATTAAAGTCCTATAGTAATTGTATATGCTATTCTAAATTTATGTGTTTTTATATAGGTATATTTTAAGCTATTGATCCTTTGAATCGTAATTTTTTTTAACAACAGAGTTAATCTAACTAGCTACCATAAAGCCATAGGAATTGTGTCGATATGCCACTCATTGTTGCTATTCTGTGTGTCAGGGTAAAGATTGGCAAGAAGAGAGCATACACATTTCATCTCACCTCCCTGTCCCCTGGGGTAAGTACATGCCCTCCCTCCCCATGAGGATGAAGTCTATTTATAACTGCTGCAAGGTCTGGGTGCGCCTCCACCCTTAACAGAATAATCATGGAGCTTGTTAGTGACACTGTCAGTCAGTGCCATATTTCTGCTCTATGAGTCTTACCAAGCTCAGTCTCCACCTATAATACTCTTTTCACCCTTTACATTCAGGTAGGGGTGAATGAGATCCAGATTGCTCAGGAAAAGCTCTGGAATTTATGCATTCTTATGAGTAGGGTGGTATGGGCTATTAACCATAAAGTTTCGGGCAGGAAACAGCATGCTTCGTGTTCATCACTGATAATATCTTTTGTATACAGCCTTTTTTATTATGTAGAAAGCTGTTTGGGGGAAGATAATTCTAACACTTTAGGAGAAAAAAAGAAGTTGGAAGGCGGGTGACTCATTGGGTTCTGGTATTAATAGTTATTTGTTAAAAGTTTAGCAAGTGAGAGAGCTAGTAAGATTTAAAGAAGAATAAAGATAAATTCTCAGCATATTTTGGTTTGGGTTGTGAAAATGTGCACGGGGTTGCAGCTTCAGTTTTTTGGTAGTGAGACAGACAAGGAGTAGATACGAAAAGGGTGTAAAATCCAAATAACCTTTAAGGAATTTCAACATAAAGAACATTTAAGTTGTTTCAAATCTAGAGGAAATTTAAATAATTACAAAGCTGTGGGTGTATATGTGATCACAATTGAAATGCATAAGTGTGGGAGTATGGTACTACTTACTAGATTGTGTGCATTATTCAATGTGTGTGCTGGAATTTCGAATGTTCCTATTGACTAGAAGAATGCGACATTGTTAAGTTTGTACAAAGGCAGCAAGAGGCAATGTAAGAATTATAGGGCAATTAGTTGGTTGAGTATTCCAGGCAAAGATTTTGGGAGTGTCTTAAATTAAGACAATATTTGGGGTGCACAATGTGGTTTCGTGCCTGGTAAAGGTTGCACGGACCAAATATTTGTATTGCGACAAATGGTTGAGAAGTGTATGACACTAAGGAAGACAGTTAATCGTGCATTCGTTGATCTAGAGAAAGCGTATGATTGGGTGAATAAGAGTATGTTATGGAATCTTCTGAGCAAGTATGGTGGGGATACATAGCTAGTAAATGCAATTATGGCAGTGTATGAAGGAAGTAAAGTGTGTATTAAGGTGGATGGAGCTTTGAGCGAATGATTTGACATTGAACATGCTGCTAGACAAGGTTGCATTATGTCTCCATGTTTGTTTAATGTATTCATGGATAAGTAAACGAGGACTTCTTGTGAGAATGTGTTTGGTGTATCAGACAGTGTCACTAATACGCTAAGAGCGAGTCTAACAACATTTGTTAATAGAAGTTACAAGACAGTGTCACTAGAACACTATAAAGGCGACAAGACACGACAGTAAAATAGATATGTTTCTTTATTCTTGTACTGTCGAGAGGTACCGAGTCATGTTTTAGTAAAGCAGTCGTAGGGATCATACTGACGTACCATGTCTCCGAATTTCGTTCAGAGCATTCTGGCTTAGTCCTCGAAATAGGGATGATAGGGTTGCCCCCCCCCCCC
>CABFOV010005402.1:6259-31754 GCA_902141375.1 Timema poppense
AAATTTTTTTTTTAAACGTAATGTTTTATTTATGAAAACAATTATAAATTCTGCAATGTTATTTTTTAAACCTGTATATACACTTAATGAAATACAAATAGAGGTAAATATTTATAGTAAAAATTCTAATTTTTTTATAACTCTTCAGTTTATCATGGCCTTATTGATTACAATATCAATGTATACAAATATTTACAGTAACTTACTTATATCTACCTAAATATAAATAATGAAAAATTAATTTAAGTAATTTTAAGGACACTTCTCTTCATTATGTTTTAAAATATACTTCAATTTATTTTATTGGAATTATTTTACATGCATGCCAAACACTTCCTTCACCTCTGACAAGAAGTGTATTAATCACAACTTGTAAATGTGTGGAATGACAGGCCTATACTGTGGTTCGGATCCCACGTTAAGTTTAGGTCTTCCATTTAATCTCACAATCACCCTCACATTACATATTAGCGTAAGTGCGTACAACCCGAACGGGTAGTAATATGATTATACTACTACTATTTTATATGCACTTCTTGAACTGACTGGTTATATCAAAACACGACTTAAAAACTAAATAAAAAAACTATAACAGATATAACACTCACCCCCTCAGCCGTTAATTCATTATCGTTAAAGAGGGAACCCACATTTCCACATCGATACATTTTTCGGTTCTTGTCGGGAATCGAATCCGGGTTCCTTAATTCAGTAGGTAGAAGCACTACCAACTGAGTTAAGCGGTTTGATTAGAAACATATCAAGGGCTTTTAAAATAAAATAAAAAAATATTGATTTGATAATCTATTCATAGGCTTTCTATCAGTGCTTCTAAATTCTTAATTTATTTAAGCCATTCTTGCATATATGGGCACATGTTATCTTGTTTATTACATAAGAGTAGATTCAGATTCAAATCCTGGCGATGTGTAATGGAGGGTGGTATTTACTCTAAGGTTTTCCGATCTCTCCTCACATAAAAGCTATATACATATTTATAGTAATATTGTAGGGATGAAGGAAGTGTAGTTTAAAGTAAAATTTGCGAGAATTTGCGTAAGTAGAGAATGGAAAACTATTTAATGAAACATTTATCTAGATATATTAGAGATGGGTTGAATGCTATATTTCTTGACTGTGAATCTCAAATTTGAATTTGAATTTTCTTTTAAATCTCGAAACCAAATTTAAAACCTTGAATATTTACAAGTGTACAATTTTGGTTAAAGTGAAAATATATAAAATTGAATCCATACGTAAAAAGTTGCCTAAGGCCAGGTACCACTGACAAATGATACTTTATTTGTCATGTCTATTACGTCATAAACAACAAATATATCTTTTAAAACAAATTTAACTCTATCTATACAGTTTTAAACATTTGTGATTTTGTTACGTTCCCTATTACACAATTCTATGTAATTCCTTTTAACAATTGATTAACGTTATTATTTGAAGTCAAATGCTTAATAATTTTATTTGAGATACTTTTTTTTTTAGATTTATAAGACACTCGAATCTTTAGAATAGCCTAAGATTCTAGAGTTTCGAGAAATCAATGACTCTAGCATTTCATCTCTAGTGTATATATATATATATATATATATACACACATTTACACATACATATCACTAAATGTATAAACATTTTATTCATATCACATTAAGGAAACAAGAAGAAAGCAATACACACTTAACGGAAGTTTATAAACCCTAATGACTCAAATACAGTCATACTATAAAAACAATTTCCGAAAAAAAAGAAAAGAGAGAAGTCTGACTGTGTAGAGAAAAGAAGAGGGAACCCATCAAATAAGTGATGTGACCTCATTCGCTACTCTAGCGACGACACAAGTAAATTAATTCCCTGCGCCAAGCTCGTTCCCATTTCCATTCTGATGAGAACTCACCCCCCCCCTCTCCCTCTGCCACACTTACTGCCTTCACCCATCTACTCCCCCCCCCTTCTCACCCAACCAAGGAGTCAAAGAACCACCACCAATGACGCTTCTTCACATAAAAGACCGCTACGAATAAACTCATTTACAAACACGTTAAAATGTTCGGAAGCACTTCAAGTCTCTCACCATATATAATTTTCCAAATTTTTTTTTTTTTTTTTACAAAGATAAGGCAGATGAACATAGGGTACAAAACACACTACAGAAAACGTGAGTGAAAAATAAAGACAAACGAAAAGAAACAAAGCTGATAATAATTGGGTCAAAGTTTTGCATAGGTTTTGCATATTTAATTAAAAAAATAATAAATTCCCTGTGTACCTGAAAAATAATAAATGTGTTGGCCACAGACACGTTTGAAACTACAGTCCAATTTTCTTAGGAAGAGACTTATCTGGAAGTTGGAAAAGTCAAGTAGTCATTAGATTTGTAGCTGTCACTTATGATAAACAATATACTACCCACTTCAGCCACCGTGTGGTCTAGCGTGCTACTCTCGCGGTATATCAGACAGCCGATGACGGGGAGATCGAGGTTCGAATCTAGGTCTGGTGTACTAAGGGTGGTTTTTCTAGAATGGTTTTCCCCCACTTTCCAACCACATATATGAGGGTACACTTCATATATATATCCTTTATAATCCTTAAAACTATTAGCCTAATTAGTACATCGTCTTATAACCCAAACGGGTAGTAAGAAGCGGTGCTTAAAAAATCAATTTACCATCATTTTAGTTGTAAACTGGTTTTTGAAGGCTTTTTCCGTAACAGAACAATAATGAATAATAGTATTTTGGTAGTATTAAAAAGCTTCCAGAACGCACTTCCTACTAAAATTATGGTATTCTTATAAAATAATATTAATAAAATGTTAAAATTTTATCCAATTTGGTGTACAAAAAATATGTCTGTATTTTATAAAGGCTCTTCTTACGAAAATATTAATAGAGATATAAATTTCATAACGTAATTGAGTTTGTTCAAATATGTGAATTTGTTATTGGTTTATTAAAGTAGTCTAAGTGATATAAGCGCCTGGATCCAAACTTAGTGAATCCCAAATTGTTCTTAGCTTACTTCACTTCGTATCACGTGATTAATAAAAATACATTTCAACCTCATTATGGCTCAAAACAATAACATTTTTCATTAGGGTTGGGATATGTTTTAAGAACTAATTGTTTATAGCTCTTGTCATTAATAAATAACATTAAAAGTTACATTGTAATATACAATTAAATTTTCACAGGAAGATTCTTATTTGACAGGTAAAAAATATACTAGATCCACTTTAACGAATTAAAACATTAAGTCATGTAGTATGCAACTGTAATTTTTGATAAAGTATATTATAAATGCCTATCAAATTATAGCAATAATAAATTAAAATATTATATATTTTCACTGTAAAATAAATTTATTTATTTTCTTAAAGGTTCTTCCTACGTAAATTGGACTGTATCTCTAAACATATTCTATAAAAAAAATATATGTTTTACAAATTAATTTATTACTCCCAAATCTTTCATGCCTATCCATTGTCTCTTTACCGTGCATGGCCAATCTTTCTTTGTTGCTGTAGCGTCATATAAACTACTGCGTCTGCGCAGTCTTTCACTACTAGATCAATGATTAATTAAATATACCCCATTTTCTTTCTGTGTGCTTCTTGGTTTAGAAGTTATTCAGACCAGAGGTCATGTGGTTTAAGAAGTCAAGCTCGCAATATACACAAAAGTGTCCACACTCCGGAGTTTATTAATTTCGAAAATTTATGCCAAATTTTAGCTTTTATGTTTTTTAGTTTTGAAGATAATATCATCCATTAGTATAATTTTACACATCCGACACCTTAGATCAGTCGATAACATGTCTGTCTAGTGAGCTAAGGGCCCCGGGTTTGGTTTTAGGGATGGCCGAAAATGTATCATTTGTGAAATGTAGGGTTGCCTTCTCATAGTTATAAATTAACGTGTGGGGACTAGATGTTGTCCCTGTCCTATTCTTAAGATATATTATAATACATATGAAGCTGTGATAGGACTAGCAAGCCGGGAGTGGAAAAATATTGGGCTTTAATAAAAAAAACTTCCCTGGACCATAGGGTTGAAACTGGAATAGACTTATATATTTGACATAAATTCTAACAGGTTTATGTCTGCCCACGCATGTAAAATCATTTACTTAGTACTATTAAAAGGTTTCATTATTTAAAGTAGTTTCAGAAAGTGAATATTATGATAATATATTACAACATATCGACAAGATATTTAATTGCTTCGAGGATATAATGTTCTAAGGCGTCTCTCAAACGAGGAACTGGACCACCGATGACTAGGAGCTTGGGTTTCGAATACCAGTTGGGTGAAATGAGGGTGGTTTTTCCTAGGCGGATTTACACGCTTCCTACACGCAAATATGGGTACACTTCCTATAAATCCAGCTTTTAAATTTTTTATCACATTTTAGTAATTAGTACAAATGTCTATAACCCAAACTAGCTGCTTAAAAAAAGTACTCTCTAATTTATATAATGTAAGATATGTTTTCTTGTTTTTTACTAAGTTTTTTTTAAATCAGAGTTTGGTTGAATCTAATATTTCTCGAATTCAAGTTGGTTTTTTTAAATTTCAAATCTAAATTTGAATCTTTAAAAATGTACTATTTTAGTTGTGAATTTATTTAAAACGTAAGTTTTTAAACTTTGTTTATTGTTTGGTTCCACCAACAAATACTATTTTGTTTGTTATGTTTATCACATCATAAACAATAAAGATAATATTTTTTAGTAAATTAATTATGTTAATGCAAGACTTTCTTATGACTCTCCTGACTACACACGTCTCTATAATTCCTTTCACCCAAAGCTTAAACTTGTTATATCAAGTCAAGGTATTAATAAATTAAAGATTTTTTAAAAGATATTTACGAATATCAGATCTATCAGATCCTACAGAATTATAGAAATTCTAGGAATCGAATATTCGAACGCTCCCTCTTTCTTATAAACATTATTTGCAGTGGCGGCTGGTAGCTAAAATTAGTTGGGGTGCTGTTCCAGAAATTTTTTAGACTTTGTTTAAAATTGTGTAAAAGGAAAAAAACATGTATAAAAAGAAAATTTATTCGGAAACTTGATAAAATCTTAACAAAAAAAACACCAAACTTTTTTACTTACTTTAACTTAAATTGTTACAGTTCAAGCATGATATATTCATTTAAAAATAAATTCCATTCTTCTTGTTTTGCGCAAAAAGTTCAATAATTTTCTCCTTGATCTATGGATGACAATTGAGGAAATTTTTTTCCATTGAAAATACTGCAAGCGCATTTAGTCGTTCTGTTAAATAAAAGAACCGAAAGTAAAAATTAATCAAATAGAATAGCTGGAAACAGAATCATACTCTAATTCTACACTCTTCTACACTTTATCACGCTCAAGAATATGGTACACGGTTTTTAAGCACAACACACGCTGAGTAAAAAAAAAAATCCTTCCACCATCACGCCAGAGCCGGCACTACGAGAGCAACAGTGCTCTCTCTACCTGGCAGTGCCACCTTCCTCTTCAACCCCTCTTATGTGCGCATGCGCACAACAGTCAAACACCACGTCGCTGGCACTGTGAAGCGCACAGTTCCATACATAGATTTTTGTATCTTTTTCATAAGCTGGGGGATGGCTACTGAATTACTGACATTAAACTTAAGGAATATATATATTACTACAAACATAAAGAAAGAATTAAAGAAAATAAGACTCATTATATTAAAGGTTATCGATAATATCAAGTGGAAATAGGGGGTGCTGCAG
Organism: Timema poppense; assembly: GCA_902141375.1. Lineage (NCBI taxonomy): Eukaryota > Metazoa > Arthropoda > Insecta > Phasmatodea > Timematidae > Timema > Timema poppense. The sequence goes on from CABFOV010005402.1 coordinate 12,032, forward strand.
TTCCGCAGTGCCTATACACGACCCACCACTGATTATTTGGATACGTCTTACCTAAGAACAAGAACCAAACTCAAACATGACCTGCTTCTTCTGGGATCATCCCCTTGTTAAGGGTTGTTTGTCGTTGCTAAGAGATTTGTTATTCCTTTGTTCTTAGGGGGTGGCTTAAAGGGTGGTTCTCCCTCTGCAGTCTTCTGGGTGTCACGTGGGTGTTCGGGCTCGCCTTCATGGAATATTACGCCAGCTTTGAATACATCTTCGTCATCCTCAACGGCTGTCAGGTAATGTATTTACCAATCCCTTTCCCCTGAGGAAAGGAACTAATAAAGTATCTTAGTTTGTAGTTCACGAGTATTATTGATTTAAATTTTTAGAAAACATTCTAAATATATCTTTAGTAAGAAGGGAATAAATATAAGATAACTCTTAGATATTGTTATTTAAAGAATTCAGAAACATATGATTTTAAATTTAAGATTTTATAAATGTGAATACTCATGAAAAATTCTATGCAACTGAAATACCCTTGACAAGCTATTTATAAACTTGGGATCTCAGTTATAGCAAAATTTCATAATATTTAAAATATTTCATTGACTCAATAATTAGTGTATTTAAAAGAGTCAAATGGCTAAACTATCATGTAATATTATTATCATTAGCACCGCGTCTTACTACTGGTTCGGGTTATACGACCTTTCGCTAATGTGTAATGGCAGGGTGATTGTGTGAGATGAAATGGAGGACCTACAGCTTATCATGGAATCCGAACCACTGTGGATGCCTGGCATTCCACACATTCACAAGTTGTGAATAATACACGTCTTGTCAGAGGTGAAGGAAGGGTTTGGCAATCAGCTAAATCTGTGCTGGGACCGAGAATTGAACCCCAGACCTTCAGCTCAGAGGTCTAACACCTTACCCCTAGACCACCAGGTCACCATATTATCATTAATAACATGTTAATTATTTTATTATTATTATTATTATTATTATTATTATTATTATTATTATTATTAGCACCGCGTCTTACTACCCGTATTAACATGTTAAATTTACAATACAAATGTAGTTTGATAAAAGGATGAAAAATATAAAACTAATTTATAACAAGTTAAAATAAGGTTAACATCTCCAGTCAAAAGTTTTGAATATAGTGTGTATATATTGAAAGTTAATAGAAGTTTAATGAAAAGGTTGTGTTAGGTGAAGAATTCTGGAAGACTATCGTATCATTATTTAATCTCGGTAATACAGTTTCCATTAAATAGGGTTCAATATTGAAGTGCCGAAACATGTCTGGAAATGGTCTTCCAGAATTTTCCATCTGTTTTGGACTACCAAAATGGAGTAAAGGGACGTTGATTTCAGCTAAGACTTAGACCTAACACAACCTTTTCATTAAACTTCAATCAACTTTCAATACACACTTTACTCAAAACTTTTGACTAGAGATGTTAACCTTATTTTAACCTGTTGTTTTAAATAAGTTTTATATTTTTGGTACTTGTATCAAGCTACAATTGTATTGTACACTAATTATTTAGTCACCCGCCTCGGTGGCGTAGTTGGCTAACGCGCTTGTCGTGTTGAGCTCGACTGCTGATGACGGGGAGATCGAGGTTCGAATCTCGGTCGAGTGAACTGAGGGTGGTTTTTCCTAAATGGTTTTCCACTCTCGCTCCACGCAAATGCGGGTTCACTGCCTCTAATTCAACCTTTCCAATTCCTAATCCATTAGAGTATTTAGTACTTAAAGCGTATAACCCGAACGGGTAGTAAGACGCAGTGCTAAATATTATTAATTATTTAGTCATTGAAATATTTTAAGCATTATGAAATTTTGTTATAATTGATATTCCAAGGTTATAAATAACTTGTTCATGGTCTTTCAGTTGCATATAATTTTTCATAAGTATTCAAATTTATAAAATCTTAAATTTGAAATCATATGTTTTTGAATTCCTTAAATAACAATATCTAAGTCTTAACTTTAAATATATATATAGCCTATATTATTTTATAAAAATTGATTTGTTAAAATATAAAAACCTGGATATGCAATTGAACCCCAGACTTATAGCTAGCCTTACATGCCATTACTTTACGGTCCAATTGTCGACCTCAGTGGCCTTGGGGTAAAGTTCTCGCCCCAGGATTCGATGATTGTGGGTTAAAACCAGTAGGGTGTGATGGATTATTCTTGTGTGATAAACATCTGAAGCACAACTCCTTTCAGAGGTGAGGTAAAGCCATTTGTGCCATATCGATTGTGGCAAATACAAGAATCCTGAAAGGTATGTGAAAATAACTTTCCCAGCAAAATTGGTAGGCCCTTTCGCTCACACTCATAAATATTTTCGTTTGCTGATATTATCAGTCGGTTCAAAAAGTACACGTTAATTACATCGAATAAATAAACAAATAATTAATACGGTCCATTTTCATAGGAATGTATTTATAAAGTATATACCTATTTGTTTGTTTTTTCAATCAAAACTGATAACATTTTACTAATGTATTAGTGCTAATTTGTTGGTATTATTCATATCTATCAAATATGAGAGATGAAGAGCACATAACTTAACGTATGCATACGTTAAATTAGATCTAATCACTTTTCTGTCATATAAGGCTCTTCATACGGAAATATAACTGTACCACTGAATACGAGTCAAACCAGAATTGTTCAGTGGTAGAGCAATCGTTCATTAAGCTAGAGGTCTTGGTGATTAACTACCTTATTAATTGCCAGTTTACACGTAGTTAAAATTGATTCCAGTATAAGGATTGCTCCTATGGACAAACTTTATGCATTAGTTTGTGACACATATAAATTAATAATCCAAGTCACCTAAGTTAACTTCACACACAAGTGTCCTAGGTAATTTTAGCTATCGTAGCTTTATAACTATATAAGCTAACAAGTCTAGTTTTGAAAAAAAATTGTTCAAAGATCTAGTAAAATTTTGATCCAAGATAAGCTATAATTGTGTAAGATTTTATCTAAGCTAAGATTAAATTGGATTTAAGTTGAGGTAAGATTTGATATTAGTTAAGGTAAAGTTGGATCCAAGATAAAGAAAAATTTGTTTTAGGTTAAGGTGAAATTGTATCTAAGATAAGCTAAAATTGTATCTAAGACAAGGTAAAATTTAGTATAATACAAGATAAAATTTAATCCATGAATAGGTAAAATTTGATCTAAGATGAGGTAAGATAAAATTGAATCAATGGTAAAGTAAGATTTGATCTAAGATATGGTAGATTTGGACCTAATACAAGATAAAATTGGATATCAGATGAGGTAAAATTTGATATAAGTTCATCTAAAATTTGTTCATAGACTTTATCAAGTCCACGATAGACTGGTTTATCAATGGTGAGGAGGTCAAGGTTCGAATCTTTGCGTTAGTAACCATGTCATTTAAGTTGAATTCACAATGAGAGGACTGTGCACCGGCTATGTCGTGTTGCAGACAATCTCGAACAGATAATTTCCATATGAGTATCCCTGCGATACTGTTGTTAGATTCACACTCACAGGACCGTGCGCTGACCATGCTCCAGCTGTGTAGTAATGGGCTGTCTCGAAAGTGTCCTCCCAAGGTCACGGTCCAGCAGTTAGGCGCACAGTCCTGTCAATGTGAATTGAGATCGGACGCTCTATGGTCGACCATGTGTCGTTTCTCCCAGTTCGGCTTCTTCCGGCAAGTGCGAATCTTCACGAAGGGTCTTATCTACAACCTGACAATGGCTGCAGAACATTCCAACACGATTATTAGATGCATCCTTTAATTATCGACGAAGACAATTTAGTAGTTTTGAGTATGATTGCTTATATAATTTGCAAAATAAAGACTACAAAAATAATCCATTTCTTTAATCAAATTTTGCACCCAGTATTTTTTGAAAAGTTTTATTCTCTTTTTCTCTTGTGATATATGATACAAACCACATGCAACAATCACATCTTCCCCTGTTTGATTCATGTCAGTGACACGATACATCAGCACACAGTCTTGTGAGTGTGAATGCTAGCAACACGAAACAGACAGCACACAGTCCCTTCAATGTGAATCTACCTTAAATAATTAACGGATTTTTATATATACGTATATACCTCAATGAAACTATTTTTAAACCTCCTTTTTAATGTTTTTTCTCAATAATTTTTTTTTTAAACGTTTTTAGAAATTGATTAAGTTAAATTATCTCAATTTAGTAGATTAATTAAAACTCAATTGATTGATTAATTTTTAAATTTTCTAGGGTTAATTTACTTTTGAGCCATCTGCACGCCCTCACGTTTAACTGTTAAACTGCTTCAGTGTTTGATAACTATATTTTTTAAGTGCATCACACTAAAGTAACTAGTGTTAAGCACTCTAATATATATATAAAATCAAACAACGCTGCTGTATTTTTTCACCACGCGAATATCGAATTTTGACTATAAAAATTAAGTCATAGTCACTCAGTATTAGTTGAAATATTTCTTAAGATGATTCATGAAAAAAATAGTGTCACGTTTTTCTTTATTTGTATTTAAAGTTAAAGAAAAACAAACTTCCATCATTGTTATTTGTCCTTTAAAAAAAAAAAATCAGCTAAATTTACATTTATTTGTTGATATTTCATTAAATTTGTTTGAAAAAAGTTGTAATTTTTCTCTTTTTCATCAGGGAGTGTTTATTTTCCTGTTCCGCTGTTTACTGAACAAGCAAGTCAGGAGTTCTGTGTTGAATGAGGCTAGACAACGAGCCAGTATAAAGAAGTTCAACAGAGTGGCGGTAAACTATTAATTTGATCTCTTTCTCATTTTCACGTTTTCCTAATTCACTCTATAATCATCCAGAAGATTGTTAACTCACAATATAAATAATTAGTATATGTATAATATATATACATTAGAATTTGGCTCGACATTGTAAGATTCGAAAAATAAGATAGTTCGAACCCATCATGATTCCCCATTAAATCAATGGTAAAAAAAATAACATTTAATAGGAACTTTAGAAGGAAATATTTTGATAAATTGAAGACTATACATTGTTAATTTTTCCGAGTTTATACTCATTGCAGACATCACCAAATGATATTTATTAAATCACCCCATTTGGCGAGAATTTCAAATGAAGGTGTAGTTGCCTATTGACACAAAAGTAAATGAGAAGGCCGGGAATTTTTCACCAGTGGCGAGTGGGTTGCTTTCATCAATTTTGATTTAAGTCTGCAATTTTCGTGATGTCAATTTCTCCAAATTTTTATAGTTTGTATTTGAATCTTTCTTGTTTTTTTTATGTGTGTATCTATTGTGTATTTGTGTTTTATATAGCATGCATATAAAATGTGTGAGATTATATAGAGCATATTTTTGGTTATTGATTTATTATGTGCCAGCTGCTTAGATAGTCATGAAAATGGTTAGTTTGAATTTTGGGTATTTTGAATTTTTTTTTATATATCCATTGATCTTAGAATACAAAAGGTAATAATATATATATAAGGGTCCAAAAAATGTAAACACACTTCAATGCATCAATTTATCAAACTGGGTATCCATGATTTATCTTCTTTATATCTATCTATCTATCTATCTAGCTATCCATCTACTTACATATATATCCTACTTATTGCTGATAAAATATAATTTTAATATAAATAAACTATTGTAAAACTTATAGCTCAGTAATATACTTATAAATGTATAACAGCACTACCTAGCTAAGAACTATTGTTTCCCATTAATTTATTTTAATTATTCTCTCACCAAATATATGGCAATTTGTATCTTGTCCACAAGCAATTGTCTCCGAAACAAATATTTTTTCACTTCTATGGTCTAACTTTTTTGACAAACAGAATCAATCTATTAATTTTATTTGGAAGATTGGATGTCAATTTATAATAAATTGGTTGAGTTAAGTGGCTGAATATGTTTAGTTCATACTTGTTTATCTCCTATGAACCTACGGATATTGACCTCTATTTTATATATATATATATATATGAAAGTAGACGTAATAGCATTTACATTGTCATACACAAGGGGAAATTTCAATGTGAGGGGGTGTCAAATTTGCCCCTTATATTAAAATTTTCTTGTGTACACTTTTTTTAAATTTTGTTATAGAACTACTATTTAATTCCTGGTTTCCTTGGAAAATTTATTTTCTCTTGTAACTACATCTCTCAATATTTATATTTATGAGTATAGCAACATGATAATATTTTGTTGAAAAAAATCTTCAATTCTATTTCCCCATACATTATATAAGATTTTCTTGAATCTTTTTTCCTCCAACGCACTTATCATGAAACATGAATTCCTGTTTAAACCCTGTTAGATCCGAGGTTTTAATTAGGTATGTTTATTTATTATTTGTACAGTTGAGTATTTAAATCAAAACGATGTACCATTGCATAAATTTTGACAAAAAGATTAATTTTTGAATTGCATTTTACTTTTAGTAAGTGGAGTTATAATTATTAATAATATGAAATAATAAATTTTTAAATAATTGATAGTCTTAAACATCGCAAAATTATTTCAAATTTTTTCATTTATAATTATTAGTAAAAATTATTTTAAAGAAAACTAAACTATATATTTTAGAAAAAATACCACAAACTATTTTTAAATTAATTATCTTCTTATCAATTTAAGGGTAATCGTTCTTCATGGTACATCGCATCACAACCTCCTTCAAGCAGACACCCAAGTGTTGGCAGTGGTTTGGGAAGTTCGGATTCTGACTCGGAAATAAAACAAAAGGGTAAGTTTCATTTCTAAGGATAGCTAACTCGTTTCTTTATTTTCTTACTTGTCTCAAAATAATAGAAAATCAATTTTAATAACAGAAATTTAGAGACTTGTTATCTGTTATATACCAATAAATGAAAAATCTGCCATTCAGACGAAAAGGCAAAATTAGGAATTGGATGATATTTCACTGTGGTTATTTTAAAACATTTTTCCATTTCACTTTACTAGGTACACATTTTAAATGTATTCAATTTTACCTTTGTGTTCTAGTGATATTACGCAAATCAAAAATGGCAGTTTTTTTTTGTTAATTTTGTGTTTACTATTTACACTTTAAAGTATTTTTTCATCGCAGTGATGGTAATGTATAAATAAATAAATAAATAACAATTTATTTATTTATTTATTATTATTATTATTATTATTATTAGCACCGCGTCTTACTACCCGTTCGGGTTATACGCACTTACGCTAATGTGTAATGGTAGGGTGATTGTGAGATGAAATTGAGGACCTACAGTGTAACGTGGAATCCGAACCACGGTGGAGGCCTGGCATTCCCAACATTCACAAGATGTCTTGTTAGAGGTGAAGGAAGGGTTTGGTAATCAGATAAATCTGTGCCGGGACCGAGGATTGAACCCCGGCCGCCAGCACAGAAGTCTGACACCTTACCCCTAGACCAATTTTTTATTTAGAAGTTTGATGAATTGAAAAGCATTTAAATGCTGAATTTTGAGTAATTACAACCGAGAATCGGAAAATCAATATTTAAATTTAATAATAATCTTTAATAATTTTATTTTTACTTATATAAAACCAATTCCTTTCTTTTTATAGTTGTGAACTATGGTATCTAGTCTCACATGACGATAATCAATTTAGGGGGTCCGAAAATATAGTACTTAAGAAAATATGTGGTTCATAATGGAATGAAGATAGTCCAGAGTGGAAGAGGTTACATAGTGACGAGTTACATGCCCTGTACTTATCAACAGACACCATTAGGGTAATCAAATCTCGCAGTTTTCAGTGGGTAAGAACTGAAACGTGAATGGAAGAATCTAGAACCGTGTTCAAGGCATTGACTGAAAACCCCAATAGGAAGAGACCATTGTAAATATCTAGATAAATTATTATTATCATAAGCACCGCGTTTAACTAATCGTTCGGGTCATACGCAATCTAGATAAATATGGGAGGATAGTATTATAACGGACCTGAAAGAGATAGGGTATAATGAGGTTGACTGGATAGAACTAGTTCAAGGTAGGATAGGTGGCGTATTTTTTCAAATGCGTTAGTGAACTTTCGAGTTTATTATGCCAGAGAAGTAAAGCGATTTCATATTTTATCTTCAATTGAACAAGCCCATTTCTTATCGATGAGTTTACTATCTCAAAAATTATTATTTATTTATTTATTTTCTAGTAAATTACTCAAAATGATGTGAACTCATTATTGAATCAATCCTCAAGGATTATTTATTTATTTTCTAGTAAATTACTCAAAATGATGTGAGCTCATTATTAAATCAATCCTCAAGAATTATTTATTTATTTTCTAGTAAATTACTCAAAAATACGTGGGCTCATTATCGAAACAATCCTCAAGAATTAATATTCTGTCTCTTTCAAATGCCATCCACGGATGCTTCAAATATTAAGACAAATTTAAATGGAAGTGTAAAATATGCTTTACCCGTCAACTTCTAACTACAGCTACACATCAAGTAAAACTTTACGCTTATTAGAACACTCTCGGGTATAATGAAAGAGAGAGAACAAACTAGTCTCGTTTGGATTTAATGTTCACCCCACTAATCATAGTTGCGTGAAATATTGTATCACTATCTGTTTAATGTTCGTACTGGGGAAGATGTGAGCAACTAAACATAGTTGCGTGAACTATTTTATCACTAATCTGTTTAATGTTCGTACTGGGGAAGATGTGAGCAACTAAACATAGTTGCACGAACTTTTTTATCACTATCTGTTTAATGTTCGTTCTGGGGAAGATATGACCAACTAAACATAGTTGCGCGAACTATTTTATCACTATCTGTTTAATGTTCGTACTGGGGAAGATATGACCAACTAATCATAGTTGCGTGAACTATTGTATCACTATCTGTTTAAACCCGCCTCGGTGGCGTAGTTGGTTAACGCTCTTGTCATGTTGAGCTCGACTGCTGAGAACGGAGAGATCGAGGTTCGAATCTCGGTAGGGTGAACTGGGTGGGGTTTCTCCTAAATGGTTTTACACTCTACCTCCACGCAAATGCGGGTTCACTTCCTCTAATTCAACTTTTCCAAATCCTAATCCATTAGCGTAAATAGTACTTAAAGCGTATAACCCGAATGGGTAGTAAGACGCGGGGCTAAATATTAATTAATTAGTTAACTATCTGTTTAATGTTCTTGCTGGTGAAGATGTGACCCACTAATTATAGTTTCGCGAACTATTGTATCACTATCTGTTTAATGTTCGCGCTAGTGAAGATGTGACCCACTAATTATAGTTTCGCGAACTATTGAATCACTATCCTGTTCAATGGCACAATTTGTAACAAATACAGCCAACATCAGTGTCTTAGGGGTCGATGGTCGTAGGCTCAAACCCAGATAGGATTGACGGAGATTTCTAGAGCACAGCCGTCTTTAGTTAAAGGCCAGAAAACTGAAGTTTAGCAACACAGCGCTGAGTTTTGTCGACAACATAGCCACGTGCAGTATTGCTGATTAGTTCAGTTAGTTTAACTTTGCGGGATGTTTGTTTCTCGTGTAATTTACTTGATTTTAAATTTTGCGTTGTTAAAGCTTTTATTGCATTATGTTTTGGGTCATCTAGCAAAACATAAAATGGATGAAAATGTTGTGGATGTGATTAGTGATATTCAACTACCAGCTGACATGATTCCATAATCCTCGATTTTGTACATTTGTGGTTATGATTATTAAAAATTGTCTGTTCGTTTTGAATGCAGTTGCTTCATTGATTTTTTAGCTAAACATGATACAGATGCTAAATATCTCAATGATATTAACAGAGAGGACTAACTATTATATGAACTACCGTTTTGAGGATTGGAGTTACTGGGCACACAATAATGAAGATTTTAATAGCAGAAATATTCAATAATAATTCTCTTCAGGACAAAATTCAGAAGCAATGTTTTCTGTGTACCCGCTTCGGTGACCACATGGTCTAAGCCAAGTTCTACTCTCACAGTAGACTAGACTGCCAATGACAGGTAGCTCCAGGTTCAAATCTTTGTCAGGTATAATAAGAGTGATTTTTTCAAAATAATATTTTACTATCCCTCCACGAAAATATGGGTACACTTCCTATAAATATAGCCTTCCTCATCCCTAAAACCATTAGAGTAATTAGTACCTAAGCGTATAACTCGCACGAGTAGTAAGTAAGACTCCGTGCTAAAAAAATCTTGTGTTTGGCCTATGAATACATTTGTAAGGATCTAGATTTAGATAAATTTATAAACAACTGTTGTTGCGGTAATTTCTTGCACGAATTATTTTATTTGGTTTCGTCAACGCTTAGAAACCTACTTCTCATCAACTACATCAAGTATAGAAATGATAACATTCACAGTGAGAATTCTTGTTCAGAAAAGAAGAAAATTTAATAACTTTACAAAATTAATCTTTCAAAATTATATAACCCAGGGGTGGTAAGTTTTAAAAGCAATCATATAAATAACGCTCTTAACTTTATTAAAATATTAGCTTAAGAGCCACATCTGGACATGGGCATTGAACCCAGGACCTTTCGATTGGTGCAACAATGAATGCTCCCTCTAGGCTTTGAGCGAGTGCCCTTTTGTCATTTTAATCATAATATTCTAATCTTGTTTGTAAACAGTACATAATCCTAACCTAGTAAATTTATTTTAAAATTATTATTTACATGTTTAGTTGTTGCATTTTTTATACCTCATAAGTAATAAATACTTGGATTAATTGTCGGTATCGTTCAAAGTGACTCGTCAGTTTTTAAATGAAGAAAACAATAAATATTAAAGAATCACATGGCTGAAGCTACTATTTATGCTTTTTATTGAGGCGTTCTCCATCAATATATATAATATTCTGTAAGTTTAAAAATCACACCTGGACACGGGAACCAAACCCGGGACCTTTGTCCTAATACGCCAATGCTCTAACCACTGAGCTATTCAGGAATTGTCCCGTGCCCAGCGTCATTCTTCACTCACTTCACTCATGATCTTAATAAAAATAAATCACACATTTGTAGCCGATGATTTCCACACGTCTATCACAGACTCTGCCTTAAAATATGAGCGAAGAATGACCCTGGACATCGGACGATTCCTGGATATCTCAGTGGTTAGAGTATTGGCGTACTAAGCCAAATGTCCCGGGTTCGATTCCCATGTTCAGATGTCATTTTTCAATTTTCCGAATATAATAAATATTCACACAATTCTCTTTAAGAACCAGCCGATTGTTAGGCCTCATGACGTCATTACAAGTGAGGTTGTAACATCTGGCCTCCAACTAAGGACGGGAATGTCTTGCGCTATAATAATCTGTAGCACAACTTCCTTCTGAGGGGAATAAAGTCGTCGGCCCCGTGTCGATTTTGATATGTGAAAATATCTTTCCCGGCAAAATTGGTAGGACTTATCGTTCGCTCTCATTAACATTCTCGTGTGCTGAAATTATAATCAGCTGGTTTAGAAATAGCACGTTAAACACCTCAAATAAATAATATATCAAATACATCTGAGGGTGTACTATGTGGGGCTAGTAATATTGGTGAAATCATAAGCTTGTTCAATTAAATGTACATGACTGGCGAGTCTTTTGACATCAAAATGATCTTTTATTACGGATACAGCTACATCAGATATCAAATTTGTATATTTTGTAAACTGGAACCTGATATCTTATGTGGCTATATCCGTAATAAAAGATAATTTCTATCTTCTAAGCTTCTCTAATTATGTAATTGTACAAGCGTATGTTTCATCTTTGTTATTCGCTCTCCTTTTAAAATGCCATTTGTACAAACGGCAGCATAAAGCCACTCCCGGGTCATTGAATTCACCTTAATGGTGTCTCCAACTCAAAAATAAATTCCTACATACTCCAGGAGAACAAAGGTAATATAAGGTGAGATCTAGAGCATCAGCCCCTCCCATATTGCCAGTTAAAAACCGCCTTGAATAGTTTGGCTATACATTTTGCGAGTCTCAACTGTAAGAAGCATTGCGTAGTCGAGAGTCTCATGGTTATTGATAATTTCACAAAAGCCAAAATGAGGTTTGTTTTGAAAGTAAGCTCTTCTGCGTTTTGAAGTATGCTTTGAATGGAAGTCATTTTTTTAAACTACTCTTTAGGTTATTAATTAATGAGGATATTAATAAACCTAACAAAACTTAACATTCAAATTGATTAGTGCATGGAAGGTTGGGATTTGTTTATTTCGGTCAGTTGGTATTTCAAATAGTTAAAATACAGTACGCTTCTAATAAAGCCTAGTTGTTAAAGATATAGGACCACTGCCTTAGCTCAGCTGTTAGCGTGTCTTCTTACTTAGGTACGGTTTCGATTACCGGCATGTAAGAAAAAATTTATTCTTTATGAAATGTTGGTTTCGCCTTTCACAGTGATGAATTAAGAGCTGAGGTATGGGTGTGTTGTGTCTGTTCTAGGTTTACATACTTACATACACACATACATACATACATACATACATACATACATACATACATACATACATTAACACACACATACATACATACATACATACATACATACACACATACATACATACATTAACACACACATACATACATACATACATACATACATACACACATACATACATACACACACACACACATACACACACATACATACACACACACACACATACACACACATACATACACACACATACACACACATACATACACACACATACACACACATACATACACACACATAATCTAATCACGCCATTCCCTTACAGGATTGACGAGAAACTGTGCCTATATCTAAAAAAACAACTCTGTACTTAATCCATCCTCACTATCTCCACTCCTCCCTATCCTTGCAAACTCCCTTCGCTTCAACCATAAGCAAAGTCATACATACTCTTTGATTCTTCAAACTCTCAATGTTTCTATTTTTCATAAATTCGTCTACAACATTTAGCCTCGTCTTACATGACCTACTCTTTCTTTTTGATCCACACATTATACCATAATATATTCGCTTTGTCACTCGTGTGCTGATATAATCAGTTCAGAAGGTACGCACTAAATACCTCAAATACAAAATTAAATGTTAACGATACTTCTACTAAAAATATACATATAAGCTAATAATGTGTATCTCTTGACAGAGGACTACCCTGATCCACTCGCAGTGAAAAGTTTGGGTAGCTTGTGGTCGCCGGTGTACACTATTACCCCTGTACCAAACGAGAGCAACAACCCGCACAGCAGACCATGGCTAAACCGTGGTTTGACGGAGTTTGTCAACAAGTGTCCCATGATAGAAGAGGAGAAAGATAACGATAAATGATGAGCTTCCAGCCAGGATTTGAACTAGTTATTTTCAGGGTTTTTATATGGTTACAACATTTATTTTTAAACCCACATGCATTTGTCAAAACAACGTATTAATAACCTTTCAGGGATACAAAAATATTTACACTAGTGTAGTTAGGATCAATAAAGTTTAATTTAGAGGAAATTTACCAGAATTTTTATGGAGGGAGAGTTGGAAAATATATATAGTAAATAAACACCTCAGCACACCTGGCCAGGATTTGAACACATATCTTCCCATCACTGAAGAACCAGTCTAGGTGAGACTAACGTCTCAGTCCTGGTGTGCCCACTTATGACGTAGTTTACCTCTTTAAATAACAAAGTTTCTCGGCTGATAACAGTTTTATTCTTTCTTAATTTGTTTATATATTAAAATCATTAATATAATAAATATTTCAAGGAATTTAAATTATACCAGTTTTTCGACGAGTGGGAATAATTTTTTTAAGCGTTTATAAAAATATTGCTTTTTCAACAAAAATATATTAAAACTTTACTGATGCGGAAGTTAAGGACTACTAAAACATTCTAGAAAGTCAGTAAATTACTTTTTATTTTAAGAACAAGTTTTAAAAAGTGATGCGAATTTTTTATGACTCCAGTAAATAGGTTATCAGTAGTATTCTCAAATATTGCTTAGCGCTCCATATATCAAAAGTCTTGTCTCAAATTTCCAAGACTTTATTCATTTTGATGGTTAGTTTATCTCTTGAATATGGGTACTAAACTAAATGATATGAAACGATCTTTTAATATCCGAACATAAATTAAGGTTATATTAAATCAAGTTTTTGTTTAAGTACTTGTAGTTTATATATATATTTATATTATGCAAAGAACAATCTAAACATTTCATGAATAACATGATTGATTAGTACTAAAAGTATATCCCAAAATCATGAATAACAGTAAAAGTAAATCCCAAATTTTTTACTTTTATTCCAAATAAAACCATTGTTAAAAAGGTTTTTAGTGTTTAATAAAATACATGGTTCAATCTAACTTGGTGATTTTTTTTAATTCGTTTAATACAACTTAGATATGAACTAAGTAGAAATTATGATATACAGAATCACTGCTTTGAGGTTCGACATTTAAAAAAAAAAGTATTTTTATATCTTAGTTTAGACTTTAATGTTAATTTTTCTTCTTCATAAGCAATTCTATATATTCTTGTTTAATAATTTATACAGTTATAGGCATCAAGTTATTTGATATGTATTTAGTTATTGATTTAAAATTATTTATATTTTTTTAAGAATAATAATGACGAAGACATAATTTATAAGTTAATAACATTCTCTATGTTTGAAGGGAATAAGTAATACCATTTTAGGAACTTTATAGTATTTATAAAACAACACGTTTAAAAATTTTGTAATTTTGTTAGAATAATATATTCATTTTATAGAAATGTGTGTAGTAATACTACTAAAATATATTTTAAATTTAATCTATTATTTTGATGTTGTATATAAATATAAGTAAAATATACATTTATATTATTTTTCCAGAAAAATCAAACACAAATATTGCTATGGGGTAAAGAAAGTGAGAATTATTTTTTATAATTATTTAAATCAATAACACACCCATGTAAAGTTTAACAGTAAAGAAAAAATTTCAAACATGTTCGGTTCTATACCTAGAGTTTAATATTCAGTATTTTTTAGGAGTGAAAAAAATGAATTCAATGTTCCTCAACTAAATATTTTTCCTGAAATGAGAAACTCGTTAAAAAAAATCCCTTTTCAATATGACCTCATAACATAAAATAAGTATTAAAAAAATGAATCTTATTTAGTGAAGGAATATAATATAAATATTGAGAATAAAATTGCGTGTAACAAACTTTCTGTCGATAAGCAATTTAATTTTGTCATTCTAAGATTTAATTTGTTTCTGGGGGAAATTGTACAGTTGAAGAAAATGAATCACAAAGTAAAACATGAAAACAGCAAGGTCAAGATTACGCCTATATTTGAACAACTCATTTTTTCTTCCGCACAAGTTAAATTATCATTTCTAACAATTTTGACATAGGTCTTAATTGATTAATGTATCGCAAATTTGTTTGTTAAATTTGAATACTTTGGGATTAATTATATATTCAGTTCAAATTAATTTTACTGAATTAAATATGAAATTTTAACCGATCTGGGATATATTTTTTCAAGTGTATAGTTCCAGTTTATTGGCTACTATCTGATTTAAGGGCACCGGCTACTTAATTCAACATAAAGACTACTCATAACGAAATACTTCTTATAAGAATAAAAAAATCTAGCTCTTCGAAACCACTAAAATAATCCTCATTTATCCTAATATTTTCTGTTGTGATTCTTGTAGAAAATGTAAATTATCTTATTTAATATTTTTAAGCATTTGCCTTAATCTTAGATCAACAATATTTCACGTAAAATGGCTTTTAAAACGTGCTAATCTCACCTTATAATTAATTATTAATTCATGTGCATCCCAAATAGATATGTGATGGCTATATACAGCATATCAAGATAGATGAATCAAACTCATTAAGCTAAATACGACAACCGGGACACGGGAATTGAATTCGGGAACTTTAGATTTGCACGTGGTAGAGCATTGACACGCAAAGTCAAAATTACTGGGTTTGATTCCCGTGTCCAGGTTGTCATTTTTAACTTAAGTGTATCACCTTTTAATTATCTTTTTAAAATGATCAAAAATTAAAAGTAGATAATTTAATTCTATTTGAACACGCTTAGACCTTTCATCTCTAGCTTGGCATGAATTAGGTTTTAATGATAACTAACCACTTTTAAAATAATACGAGAGTTATGGCTATCTGCGACGGGTCTTAGGTATCCAAAATAACCAATCCAAGGATTTACACAAATAATTGTGTAGTCATTTAAAAGTGTCCATCGAGAAAGTCAGTACCTTACATTTCCTTCTTTGGGATTATCTCTTACAAAAATCTTCCCCCCCTGCTTCCCCCTTCCTTCCCCCCTCCCTCCCCCCTTCCCCCTCCAGCATCACACTTCTCACTCCTGTAATTCTTAAATATGTTAAGAATGAGTGTTCAGTTTCTCAACTGTTTTTAATATTCTAAAATACAGTGTCCGCTCATAACCAAAATAACAAATGGCGTACGAATCCAAATATTCAAAACTATGGTACATAGACCCTACCTATTTAATCTTTAGTTACATATAATTTAATTAGGCTAAACTTTTACATTGTTACATATTGTAATCTTATTCTTAGCTGTAGTTAAGGGGCAAACATTAAATACATTAAAATAAAGCCCAAAATTAATATATGGAAAATGTATTTACAATACACATCAAGGTAATCTTAAAAGCACTTACACTATTTTAAATAAAAACTCAATTCTTCTTTCTTTAGATTTTACGAATTTATCAACCACTCTAAAGCTGGGATTGTTATAATAATCTAGTTTTTTCAGTTTTTCTAGAATAATATTAGGTAACTCTCTACCAAGTTTTTAATTTCTAACTTTTCTTCTTGAATACACAGACTTTTTGTTCAAGCAAAATGTTTTACACAGCATTCATGTCGATAAAAAATAAAATCACGTTAACAATGATTATTAAATGAAAAACAATTCTGTACAGTAAACTCAAAGTTGTAGCTAGTTAATTTTGTGAGAACTAAGAAAGAATAATCGAACTTTAAAAATAATTATAACTTGATAGCCACGCTTTAGTTACACTCCTTATTCAAAAACAAATCTCCACGTTCGCTGTTGAGCTGTGCCCCAGACCACATGTAAAACTTGCTAGCGAGGTCATCAACATCTCTTTACTACTTTCTCGCTATCTTACAGGTAGAGAAAGTATTATGATCGCCAAGAAAATTGAACTCGAGATTTTGATGAAGCTTGACGTTTCATGACCCCCCCGAATCCGAAAAAGTTATTTGTGAATTCCCATCAGTCTGTCTGTATCTCCGACTAGAGCTTAAACTATTTACCGATCGGGCTAAAACTTTGTCTCTGGGGTTTTCATAGGGTTTCCCCGAGGGATTCTTGGAATTGGATAGCTAACCCTAAAATTAAGGGTAGTTTACTGAAGGGCAAAAAGAAAACAAAGTCAATTTTCTCAAAATCGGCTCTAACGATTTTGATTAAATTTCATTTCCAAACATTTATAAATATTCTAAACAAAATGGCTACTCTCAATATTTCACCAAAATGACTTTAAGGCCTCTGATGCGTAAATTCTCATTTTTTTTATCATATGTCCGAAACTATTTGAGATATGAAATTATTTATCATCGCAAATATGTAGATCTAGTTATAATACGTGTATTTTATAAGAAACATATTTTTATAAAACCAATAGCCTTCAATGTATACGCAGATATATATATATAACGACCACTTAAGGTAAAGAAAGTATCGCGACCGTAAAAAATATCTAACCTGAAATATTGATGGATGTCAACGTCTCATGACCCCGCGAACCATAAAATGTGGTATTTGCAAGGTCGTCTATCTATGTATTTGTATAACTTAAAATCAAGAGTAGTTTAAACGATTTTATCAAAATTGGCTCTAACGATTTGACTGAAATACGTATCTAGGCGTTGATTAAAATTATAAATAAACTGACTATTTTCATTTTACAATGAAAATGACTTTTAGCATACTTGACAGAGGCGAACATTTCTGTATCTCCACAACTATTTGATATAATAGATAACTTATCATTGCAGAATTGTAGTACTATAAAAAATAAAAACAATTTAGAGAAAAAATTCCGCTCTCAGTATACTCATACCGGGATTCGAAGCCCAAATTTACCGTTTCAGTAAAACCAGACAGAGATCATGGGATCCACAGGTAACGGTTATTCCGTCGGTGACAGATAAGTTATTATTAATAACTTTTTTTATCAACATCTTATTAATTCGTCATGGGACACACATCAATAACAAATCATTTCAAACAGAGGTCTACCGGAAGCCGGTAGTTGGGAGTGGTGGAGGGGATACGATGATGAACAGAGCCTCTATGTTTATTACAACTGTTTCCGGTCATAGGCACTGTCCCAGGAACCTTTGGGGGGAGGGGGCTGTGGAGATAAATTGTCAGATGCTCATGTTATATGGGGACACCCCTTCCCCCCAACCCCTTCTTTCCATCCTGTGAAATAATTGATGGTCTTTGCTTCGTTCATTAATCATGACTCAATAAATAGTGGATTTTGACCACACCACGTTGACAGAATAGTGACGTACCCACGTATGAGAAGGTCAAGTAGAGGTGAAATTTAGGATCGTAAAGAGGAAGAGTTAAAAAAAAACAATCTGGGGAAAGAATCATACCTTGACTCAGTAGGTATGGTGTCTTGACTTCCCACTGAGCTAAGGGTCCCGGGCTCGATTCTCCGGTTTGGCTGGAAAACTTATTATTGGTGAAATGTGTGATGTGTAGGTGTTTGTTCTATATTTGAGTTAGGTTAAAAGTCGTGGGATGATACAAACGGTTGATTTTAAATGTACAAATTAAATGACTAAAATTAAATAATTGAACTATTTCTGGGACATTCTGTCCAAATAAATCACATAATTTAGTTAGTTTACGGTATGGGTAAAGTTCTGTATATTTACATTTTTTATAGCAAAAACCCTTTTTTAGCCAAAAGAAATAAAAGTATTGCTTCAGCAGAAACAGTTAATATAATTATCCACAGACGGTAATTTCAACCATTCTGGAATCTGTCATGAGCATAGTGTCATTCGAGCAAAGAATTTTAAATGAAGAGGAAACTCCTGTTAAAATTCTCATAACCGACATACAAAATCTGTTGAAATTATTGTGTGTAGAAAATCAAACTAAATGCCATACAGAAACAATATTTTATTTCTTTTTAAAAATAAGTTGTTCATTTTAAAATAAATTTTTAAAATAGTCACGTTTTATCTTGCTTTAATATAAGCTGGTAACAGATATTTTAAGACAAGAAAAAAAGAGAATTTCAAAAATGTATTTTATCCAGGAGAAAGTTTTGTGCTACGTAGGCTTTCCCATTTATTTATTTTAATCATAGTCCTGTATCCAAACCCATGTAGTACATATTCCCTAATATTCTATACCCCTCCCTATCTCCCCCCCCCCCTTTTATAAATGAAAAACCGTCCATAACAACATGTTCTGGACTCCCGGAATGATGTAATATGATGTAATACTGCCAATGTTTCTACAACTCATCAATCCTCAATCAGTCAGTCAGTGGACACAACACCCCCTACCCCGCTCCATTGCTCTTTTCTCCCTCCACCCACCTGCAAAGGGATGAATGTGACCAGTCCACACATGGAGGGGGCTTGGGACGAGA
>CABFOV010005403.1:0-30176 GCA_902141375.1 Timema poppense
GCCCAATGTGAGACTGCCCAATGCGAGACTGCCCAATGTGAGACTGCCCAATGCGAGACTGCCCAATGCGAGACTGCCCAATGTAGGGTCTACCGGGGCGATCCGGAGCTCCTGATTGCCGAAGTATTTGCCAGGCCAAAGTTTTTCTCCAGTTTGTGGTTTGCTCCTCCAAAACATCCAGGAGTTTACTGAGAACATAATATAAGATTACGGTTGACATCCTTATACACCGTACAAATCCTGACTCGCGTCTCCTCATTACGGGAAACCAATGCTGCTATACTCTCATAAGCGTAGGGAGAATTTAATATTGGCGAGGGGGGTTTCAACAACTTTGGTTTGTGCATTGACGCTAAGACCTACTTTCAAATCCTGATAAATACCAATATTGTTATTTTATACAGTATTTGGGGAACTTCATTTGTGCGACAGGGGTTGAGAGATGTTAACTACCAACACGATTTGTATGGTCTTTTTACCCTCCTTCCATCAGTTAACAATAGCAAATTGAATCCTCCTAAAAGCTATCTTTTGTTTACATCATTTAGAGAATTTTCGAAAACTATATTCTTTTTAAAAGTGATTTAGAATAGTTCACACCCCAAGAGTTTTTGAAGTCTGGAATTCCCTAAAAGGCATTTAGTGTTTTCCACACCTGTTTTTTATTAGCTGCCTTTGTAAGCTATTTAAAGTTTACAAAAGTTTTTTTTTAATTGGATGCCTTCTGAATCTATTTGGAATGATCTTTGTCTGGAATTTTTTTTATTAGATTCTCTTGAAAGTTATTATAAATGGTCTTCCCAAACTATATTTATGAAAATAGAATGATTTAAAATTTAATTGAAGTGGTCCTCACTTTGACTTATTTGAAATATACTATACATATATACATATACTCCATACGGATAATTTTTTAACCAATGAAGCATACTGATGAGTCACCGGCGACCCAGCCCGACATCATGTTAGCATATCCACGCATTTGCCAAAAACTAAATAGTGGGTGCTTTGATTACTTTCAGTGCTCCAGTAGAGGTAGAAGAAAACGTTTTTTTACGTTTATTTTGTGTAATTGGATCGCATACAATACCAGTGGAGGAATTATTTTATGAAAATTGTATTGATTAACATTATGCCAATTTATTATTTGTGAACTTTATAGTTGTGTATAGTTATAGATTTGTACATAGTGTTTTATTGTAATTTATATTTAAAAAATCTGCGATAATTTTCATTCACGATTTCTTCAAGAGGATGAAGTAAATCTGCCTATCGATTTGAATGTCGAAGGTGACCATCAGAAGCCAGACTTGGAGGAACGGGATTGTTTTCTTATTTGAAAAAATGTCCATATCAAGTTTTATATTCATACTGACAGTAAGACATCTATGAAAGAGGTGTACGTAACTCTGTAGATCCTGGACAATGCTTTTGCCAGTATTGTTACCTCTTTTTTGTCTAAAAACTTTCAGTTTATGTGCCTTCATAGATGTGAATATGCTTACAGTGGATTCTTGAATAAATCTTTCAGAAACAAATGATTAGTACAGCTAAATGTCTTTTTGCTCAGAATCTCTCAGCATGTTCACAGATTCAGCAACAGAGATCATACGATTAACCAATTATATAAGGGCACCTGAGGTTTCCTCAAACGGATTACCAACACTTATGAGAACTGTCTTTAATATATTAACGTCCTCTACACAATTTCTTGAAAAGTAAATTACTGTTCATGATGCAATGGTTTATTCTCGGAACATGGTTTCTTATATCTTGGGAATTCATTGGCAAATCTATGCATTTCAGGGTTTCCACAATGCAGTTGGATCATGAATAATACCAACAGCCCCACCGTCATCTTTAACATTCTTGTTGTGTTGCTTATGTGCCTGTTCTACTTTAATAGCAGAAAAAAGATTGGATGACTTCCGTACGAGAAAATATCCTGCCTTAAACTCTGCATGAACTGATGCTGAATGTAATTGAATCTCCTCCAAGTCCTTTATATGAACGGTCAACCATCTCGCAATGTTAAAATAGTCTAGCAGATAAAACCACGGCAACATTGACTTGATACACTCCTTGAATAGGTAGTATTTCCTTTCACGTACAGAACGAACAAAACTCAGAATAAGGATCTCAAAGTTCAAAACAAGAAGCCAAAAATGGAATGTTGGACTCAGATCAGAAAGCTTTTTCACTCAAAGTTCCATCGTTACTTAAGAAGTTTCAGAATCATACGCTTCTTTCAGAAGAATGAACAGAGCGGCAATCGTGACTTGGGGAAACTTTCTGGATTTCCTAAAGTGCATCACTTTCAGAACACTGTCAGCAGTGGTATCTGTTGGCATTCCTGATTTAGCCACAAGAACAGACCACCCAAATCTGTCAAGAAGTTTCCCCAAGACTCTCAAAAACCCTTGCTCTACATGGAAGGTTGCAAACAGGACAAAAATAGTATCTTCTTCATAAACGTCTGGCCAGTTCCACTGAATCATTTTACACAAGGTGAAGAGTGGTTGATCGACAGTTATCAACGGAATCTGGCCTTGGTTCAAGAATGATGTATTGTTGCGAAGCACATCCATGCCATGACAGATCAATGATATTGATGACTTGTAAAACAGAAGTAACAGTGCCTGTATTCCTGGAACTACCGAAATTTTAACATGAGTAGCAGGAAATACAGCCCAGGACATATCCAAGTTCTTGTCATTGATGTCCTTCTCCTTGGTATAATGAAAGAAGACATGATCCAACCAATCCATCTCTTTTACAAATTCAAGACTAGCAGAAAAAGATGTAATAAGGGTGTCTATAAGTTATTGTGTACATTTTGGCTCAACTAGTATTTTGGTTGATAGTAACTTCGCCTTCACAATGCCATATGCCCCAGGGAGCTCAGGAACCATCTTACTCTTCAAATATACATAACAGATATTAGACGTACACTCCCTTCTTTCTCCCAGTGGGGTAGGTGTACACATTTGAAATATGGACAAGCTAGTGTCATGAAAAGATTCCTTTTGATGTAACACTAGAGGGATTGTGGTCTATTGTCGTAAGCTCCAATGGTGAAAAATCCATTTCACAGGTTTCTTGGGTAGAAAACACCTTCATCGTTAGCTCGCGGTACCTGAAGTTGGAAGAGAGCATATGTGACTTTGTCCACTCTATCTAATGATACTGAAATTCCTAATTTATGCGTCTCATCGATATTTCTTCTGTTACGAGACTTGGAGTACGCAGAAAGAGCCATATACATAGGGAGTGGAGGTTCTTGTTCTCTTCTGTGCCGTACAAGATGTGATTCAGATTTTGGGGCAAGGGATTTGTGATTTAATACAATGACTTGGCTGATTGTAGCAGCTGGCTGTGCTAATAGAGTCTCACTACCCAGTGTGCAGCCATATAGAAGAAGGCTGGTTACTGCAAGTAAACCTGGGTACACAGACGCCTCCTGGTAGCCATCCTCAAATAATCCAGTAAAAGAACAAGAACATTCAGATCAAACTCCTCAAACTTCTTATGAATTTAAGAATGCTGCAGCATCGTCATCTGACACATCTTCAGAATAAATATCCCAGAAAACATCGGCACCATCCATCAAAATTAAGTACCCTCTTCCTGACTTCTGTGCTCGTAAATTAAATTTTATGAAGGCTTATTTGGTCAACATGTTGGATAATCTCGTGCTATGGATTTCCGACAACGTTTTTGAGCTTTTNAATCTATCATCCCTAAAAACATATAATTAGACACCTAACTTTTATATTTTGACATACGAGTAATAAAAGTAATTTAAATTTAATGGTGGCGATTTTTCTAAATGTGACTGCCATTTTGCTGAGGGGATAGTTTTCAGGTGGATCCCCTTCTTAAACGTTGACAATGGGTGTGGGCGTTGTGTATGCCAAGTTTGGTGTTCTCCACACGAAGTGAAGTTAAAAAAAAAGTTTCTTGACTAGTTAACTAAGTATTCACATGAGTGAGCTCCTTCACATTAGAGTCGCCAGGTGGCACAATATCTAAACCTAGCTTTCTCTGAACAATGAATCGGCCGTGGTGGTCCCGTTCATTGGCCAAAAAGGTTTCCACTTCTTAAGATCATGGTTTATAAGGATGGATGAAAAGCAAAGTATACAACGAAAAGGTAAATACAAGAGACGGATTGCTCACACGCATTATGGATATTGCTGATAAAGGAACGCCAGGACGACCTCAGAAGATCAACACATACTATTAAACACAAGGTTTGCAAAGTGCATTTAGTTTGGCGGTGGGTTTTTGAACGTTTATTGTGAACTGTAAATTATTAGTAAATTATTAGTTTGTTTTTTCATGATCATTCAAACAGTTAATAAACACAACCAAGTCATTTTATTGTTCTTGAATACTTCTTATAACAGAGCTGTACGCATCAGTTTAAAACTGTATTACTGGATATATTGAAATTTTTACAAGGAATAATCAATATTACAACCTCCAAAAAATTTGCTATTTCTTATCATACAACCTGTATATATGTATAATATTATAAATATATATATATATAAATTTTAGTTATATGTGTGTTTAAAAAAATATGTCTATTAGTTTTATTCTTTAATTTTATTCTATAAGTTATACCGTTACTAGGTTCTTGTCCTTACGAAATACAAACTAATAGCTTAAATGTACGAAAAATTATATTTAATAAAGGCTACTTACCAAATTCTTTCAATGGGCATTTAGTGAGTGTTATTAAAATGATGTAATGTGTAACTTTATTTTAATTATGGACCTTAAAATTGAAATTAATATTTTAAACGTGTCTATATAGAATTATTGTAACACTTTTTAATTATTCATGTCAAATTAAACGTTTTGATATATTTTGATTCAATATTTTGACTTCCTGTTTCGACATTATAGGGATCTTAAAGGTTTACATCTGTTTGTTTGATGGAGGTAGAGAGATTCACACAACAAACTGACAAGCTAAGAGCAGTGTATTTATTCTTAAATAGCTAAACAACTAATTATAAGGCAAGGAAATATAAATTATATTGGTAGTTCAAATATCATTTATATCCTTTTAAGTCTTTTGTTATTAAAATAAGATTTGTGGACTTCAATAATCTTCATGAAATGATCAACAAAATATAAACTATTATGATGTTACTAACGATAATAATTGATCTCATTACTAAGATTATACCTATTTTCATTCAAATCCTAAAGCCAAATGTAATTATTTTTAGCAATTTTTTGTATACCTCTTATGGTCCATCCGAACCACCGTCTACTAACATAGACTGTGAAAGTAGCTGGGAGAAGACACTAATAGAAGATAATTGATTATTAAAGCTACATTAAATATATTTCCAATCAAAAACAACAAATATGAAATATTATCGAATCTTGAAAAGAGTAAAATCAAGTTAATTAGAGTAAACATTTGTAAAGTATAAACTATCAATAATTGTAACTAAAGTAAACCCACACCAATAATATTACTAAATAAATAGTTTGACAAAACTTTGTTTTTAAAAAAAAAAAATTTATTTGGTGCAGTTTTATGGAATATCGGAGATGGTGCAAATCAAAGAATGAAGCTCCCTTCATCTTATTTAAATGGTTCAAAAATCACTAATTAAAAATTAAATCAAGATATTAGTGGGCAAGGAATCTTTTTTAGCTAAAAACTATATTAATCTATGTGTTTAGAAAATGCGTACATGAAGATTAATAGTAAAATTGTGAACACATGAGGGCTACCAGTTTAAATTTTAATAAACTTGAATCTGATTGCTGTTCTATACTAAACAATGTATGAGTGTCCGTGTAGTAATGCGCTGACAGCATTTCACTTGTTTTGGACGACTGAGCTGGTCCCAATAACAACAGGCCACGCATCACAGAAAGAAGCAATCAATTCATTGAGCTCGCATCCGCAGCACGGGACTAGATGACGTCACATTGGGAATAAACCACCTCCCGTGATACGTATGTTGAGCTTCGTGGTCTGATGGGGCGTGACATCATTGAGAGAGATCATGGAGTGATATGGCGTGACATCAATGATACGGAGCATGGCATTATACAGCGTGACATCAATAATACGGAGCAAGGCATTATACAGCGTGACATCAAATGATACGGAGCATGGCATTATAAAGCGTGACATCAATGATACGGAACATGGCATTATACACCGTGACATCAATAATACGGAGCAAGGCATTATACAGCGTGACATCAATGATACGGAGCATGGTATTATACAGCGTGACATCAATGATACGAAGCATGGTATTATACAGCGTGACATCAATGATACGGAGCATGGCATTATACAGCGTGACATCAATGATACGGAACATGGCATTATACAACGTGACATCAATGATACGGAGAATATCATAATTTGGAGTAACATTAATGTACAAGAACATGGCTGGTCGTAGTAAGAATTGTCAACATATATTGTGAGTGGACTTTTGGTCTTTTTTATATTTGTAGTTCATAATGGCGTGATGTTTACTGAAATGAAACCAACCTATACCTGCCCTAGTATGACTCGTTGGCCTTCATTTTTTCCTTCGGCTTCCATTAATAGTAGATAACGCTTTTAAAATAAGTGAGAGTGAGAGTGAGAGTGTTTCAGCAAGGAATAGATAAAATGAGCCGAGTGCAAAAGAATTAAACTGCTATAATTTGTGATTTTATTCTTTGGTGATTGATCGTGAGAGTCACTTATTTTGTTGCTATAGGCCTCTGAAAATGTCAGAAGTCAAGAAGTCCCAGGACTGATGAAAGTCTAGAAGCCGCTATGAAAGATGTACAAGGAGGACAACTATCTCAACGTGAAGCGTCAGAACGCTACGGAGTGCCTAGAAGAACATTGAGGAACCATTCGAATACAGAGAAGACGACGAAAAGCTTAGGAAGAAAGACTGTGCTAACAAAAGAACAAGAGAAGGACTTGGTAGAAGGAATCGTATTGGTGTCACTTTAACTCCAAAAGCTATAAGAAGGCAAACGTTTATATTATGTGAACAAAATAAAATTAAGAATAACTTCAATAAAGGAAGTTGTCTCGCGGTAAAAGTTTGGTTTAAGATGTTTTAAAAGATAAACACAAACACGTTGAATCCCGTTAGAGCTCAAAAACTAAATAAAGCCATAGTGAAGCAGCACTTTGATGGAGTCGAGAAGCTTTATGAGGAGTTAGACATTAATAATCATCCGGAACGCCTCTAATACTTGGATGGGAAGGGAATTCATCTCACAATACAAAAACAGCAACCAGTCTTAGTGCAATAAGGTTCTCGAAGAATGAATATGGTTTCTTCAGAACATGCAGAGAGTGTCACTGTTGTTGGTTGTGTAAATGTAGGAGGGGCTGCTATCCTCCCTATGATTATCTTCAAAGCCTGAGTTCGATGACAATTTGCCTGCTGGGAGTTTAGTAAGAATGGCACCAAAGAGGAACATGACTACACCATTATTAATTGAACTTATTAACCATCTTGGGAAACACAAAACTCCAGGAAAATGTCTCCTGATTATTGATGTGGCATTGTCGCAAATAGATTATCCTTTAGTTGACGCTGCAGAGAATAATATTATTTAGCTGTACTGCCTTCCTTCAAACACCACTCACGAGCTACAGCCTCTTGACAAAGCTGTCTACAGATCATTCGAGCATCATTTGAGTAAAGTCTGGTCAAAGTATATGACCCACGGTAATATCATCAATGGATTCAGGGAAACTGGCCTGCATCCATTTAATCCTGACTCAATTCCTGAAGAAGCGTTTGCACCATCTGTATTAACAGACATTCCTTAGCCACATTCTCAAAGTATGAGAACTGAAGAAAATACTCAATATATTTCACAAATTCCGACTACTTCTGGGTTGAATATTAGAGGGCGTCCAATTATCTACGATTAAAAATCTTCTGACAGGGAACCCGAGCCTTATGCCTGTCAGCCATTACATCAACATCGTCCACTTCAAATATACAGTTCATCATCTTCAGATTCTGACAGTGCCAAGATGGGAACATACATCAGAACAGTACCAGTAAAAACATCTCCTAATCCTCCACCTGGTATTTCAGATAAATCCGATAGGGAGATTCCATTGGCAAATCTAAAAACAAAGGATGTTTTAAGTTCTGTTTCACGAGTCAATTCCAACGCCAAATTATGCAGTTGTGAAGGTAAAACCACGAAGAAAAGCATTAAATTAACAAGGCCAGAGAGTGACCAAGAACCTTTTAAAGAAAAGGATAGTAGTAAAAAAGAAGGCTCCACCAATAAACAGGAAAAAAAACAAATAAAAGTAAAGGCACAAATATACCGCCAAAAGACGGATGGTATTGTCATGGATGCAGATAAGAAAAGGCTTCTGATATGAGGCAATGCTTACAGTGTCTTCAATGGTACCATGAACAGTGTATTGGTCTCACCAAAGAAGACCGTGACGTATTTTAGTGCTGTTTTTATGCTAGAATCATGATTAAAGATTATATCAAATTAGTTCCTATGCAAAAGTGCCAAATAATTGTAATTACTTTTTCAAATGTTTTATTTCTAACGTGTGCTTTATTTAACTATCAGGGTTAAGTAAGTCCCAAACATAGTGATTTATGAAGAGTTGGTTAAAATCTAAATTACGGTAAGATATGTTCTTATATTATTTTTATATAATTAGTAATAAAACAAACTTTAATATGATCATTGTCATTTCCATTAATCCTAACACTTATATAAATTATTAGATTTTTAAATAAGGTGGGCCTTATTTGCCTCAACTACCTTAGATGCAATATCATTACAAATTTCTCTTACTTCTTGAAGTATTGTTCTCAATTGGGATTTAATCTTTTAAATGATTACATAAAACACATTTTATTAAATTTTTTAATCCTCTGCCTTTTCAAGCGGAAAGTCTTAAGGAACTTCCATTTAATCTAGAATTTTATTTATTTTTATTATATGTTCCCTTAAAACCCGTTTTGGATTTAAATTTTTCAGCTATTTATTTTACTTCACTCAGGTATTTCAGCCAAATTTATCTTGCTTCTGCAATATTTTCAAGCAATGACTCTATTTTGTTACTTTCCACTTCTAAATAAATAACTTATGATTGTAATTTATGGTTTTCTGATTAATTTTGTTCAAAATGTCTGCCCATATAATGGACCAAAATTATGGCCTCAAACTTGATAAAGTGTAGGGTATCAAAATACAGTTCAATTTTGTTTTTCCATCACTGGAGATAACATATTTATCACTGAGGAAATGAGGCTTGATATCTTATGTATACAAAAACCTTATACACCACGTGTAAAAGTTCCACACATGCCAGCGGTTACAAAAACCATTGTAAGTGACGAATCACCAATTAGTGCAATTACCATCTTTAATGGAGGATTACAGTGATGAAAATATAACAGAATTGTAATCAGTTGGTATCGTGTGTGGTATTGGGAACTAACGTCGGCAGGTGTATAGTGGTGAGCTTTTTATTTCTGTTCAGGCATCCCATTGAATCATATCTGGAGCTTATGGAGCACATATATAAGGAATATGCATGAGTGCCACTTGTATTCACTATGGACGCCAATGCTAAGTCCCCCATGGGGCACAGCCATAGGGTGATGAGAGGGGATAGAAGGAATGCCGTTGGTAGATCGTTTAGGATGGGCAGCACTTTGGAGGAGCTTATCTATGAGCATCGACTCAAGGTTGAAAACTAGCCAGGGAATCCCTCCACCTATGAAGGGAGAGCTGGGACGTCGACTATCATAGTCGTCAGCTTGTGCAACCAGGAGTCAATGGGCATGGTTGACGGATGGAGAGTGGTCGAAAATGCCACGATCAGCGACCATAAGCTGACCGTCTTTGACAAAACATATGGGGGAATGGTTGATAAAAATGAGGAAGGGTAAAAAATTAGTACAACATCAATAGGGCTAACTGGGACAAGTTGAATGGGGAATTGATGATGCCGAGTTTGATGTCAGAGGGTGACAATGTCAATAGTATGGCCAAAGAGCTAACTAGAGCCCTTCAGGACGCAATGAGATGACCCATACCTTTATTGAAAAAGGAAACTAAGGTTGTAAATAAACTATGGAATGATAGATTGCAAGCCCTACGGGCAAGAAGGACCAGTATAAGGTACCAAAGGTGTAGAGACCAATCAGGTTGAGTAGACCAATTAGACATTTATAGAGAGGGAAAAGGGGAATTTGAGGATGGACTAACTGAAGATAAGTAGAAATGCTGGAAGAATTATGTTAAAGAAGAACTACAGCAGGGACCATGGTGCATCCCCTTCAGGATAGCCTCAGGGGAGATTAGATACCCAGCAATAATAACCACCCTTAAATGCTGATGGCAGTATAACCACCTGATTGAAGGAGACTGCGGTATTTATATTTAAAACTATGTTGCCTGACGATGAGGAGAAGGATGGAGAAATATAAATACAGAAAGAATTAAAAAGGAAAAATTGTAAGGGATGAATATAAAAATGATAAGCCATTGGAACCAATAAATCTGGAGGCAGTGATCAGCACCATTGCCAAAATTGGAAAAAAGAAAGCACCTGGGCCAGACGGGATCAAGTTCGAGTTGCTTCATAAGACAGTGGACCTCATAACTTCCTATCTTTCTGGTCTATTAAACGAATGCCTTGCTCAAGGCAGAATCCCGAACATCTGGAAGCAGGTTGATAGGATCATGCTTAACGAAGGTGAGGACAAATACCCGCAACTGCCGAAGTCATACAGACCAATCTGCTTGCTAAATATACTGTGGAAGGTTCAAGAAAGAGTCCTGTGTGGACGCCTGCTTTGGCATGGGAAGATTATACTGGTACGCACCATCAGCAATATGGCTTCAGAAGGGGGAAATTCTACAGAGAATGCTATTTGTAGAGCAATGGAGCTGATTGACTCCTCTACATTGAAGTATGTGGTAGTTATCTTCGTAGACAACTCACGGTCAGACACCTAGGAGTCACACTAGACGAGAACAGGTACTTCACGGCTCATATGGGTGGCGGGCAAAGCCCAAAAGGCTATGAACAAGATCATAAGCATAGGTCAGCGGAGATTCAACCTCGGATAATCAAGACGTACCACCAAATAATATTACTCTCCATTATTGGCTATGGAGCTTGTAGATGGGCCCACAGACTTAACAACGTAGTGTCAGTTAGAGCCATCCAGGGGATTGATAGGAACAATCTTCTGAGGCTGTCAGGGGCCTACCGGACTGTGGCGACATATGCCCTGATCATCATGTGTGTAACCACTGGATCTCCTGATAAGGAAAATAGGAGTAGGATACTGGTTGAATAAAAATAAGCTGGAAAAAGTGAAGATGCTAATCTCCCTGGAAGTCAACAATGTTGGAGAGGCAGAAGTGACTCTGTTATCAGAGTAGCAGAGACTATGGGAGGAAAGCGAAACTGTAAGTCGAGCATTTCAACTGTTTTCGAATGTTGTGGAAAGACTTGAGAATGGGAACCTAGAACCGCCCTGGGGTCTGGTCCCCTTTATAACTGGGAAAGGACAATATCTGGCATCCTTAAGAAAGCAGGGCTTGATTGGTTGGATAGAGTGTGTCTTTGGACAGGAAGGAATGCCAGAACATGTAGTATTAAAGTTTGCTCAAACCCAGGAGGTCAGAAGACCCTTCTAAATGGAAATACAAGGAAGACTTGTAGGGCACATTCTGAGAGACCCAGTTATGTGGAAACTCCTGGAGGGTACTGTATCGGAATTATCAGACAAAGCTAGGAACGATTACCTGACAGCACTGAACGAAGATAGAGATAAAGGACCAAGACTTGACATACAAGAACTAAAAAACAGAACTGACTACAGTGACAATGATAACGATGACAGAGTGAGTGACACTGTGACAGACACCAGTTGTACTCAGTAGCGGATATTTTAGAATAAGTAGAGGGGTTGAAATTTAGGTAATAGGAAAAGCAACCCCTCGGAGAGGAGAGGCGATAAATAGCCGGAGTATGACGGACACGAGTTGGAACCTGGAAGACCAGTTCGGCTGATGGATCCCTAGGGAGGTTGGGGATGGCCTAACAACCTGAAGGACGAACTTTCCAGAAAAATAACTTAAGATGTGACAACACCCAGGCACAGGATACAATTCTAAGCTGTCTGATCCCTTCTCTTGGCAACAAGAGAAAGGGATTAAGGCAGTTGGGCCTCCTGGGTCAAAATAGATAAAGGTGGCTCTTTGGCAACACCCTGGTCACCATCAGGCTTAAAGTAGAGATCCCGGCTATGGACATCTACTTTAATCATATTTAGTTAATTTAGTATAGGGTAGGGGTTTTAACACAGGGAATTAGGATAAGGTATTATTTAGGTGCTTATCTGCTTGTAATTAAAAATGATACATTGTTAAAAAAAAAGATATATCAAAATTAGCATAGAACGGCTCGGATTTAAAGATGATAAGATACCGAGCCAAGCAAACCAGGAAAATAAAAATGAAATAAAAAATGTCACTGATGTATTGGAGAACTGCAATTATTTTTGGCAGATTTTCAGCCAAAGGTGTGACAGCCTCAATCCTTGTGGCTGACAATATAATCATCGATTTGCGAGTGTTATCTTCACAATTTCCCATATTTCAGGGCAGTTTCTTATGAAGTTACACATCTGGTTTATGGTTGAAAAGAATGTGCTGACTTATGTGACTGTTTCTGCAGAATGCACACTATCTATATTCACCGTACAAGAATGAAATGTTACAAATGGATTGAGTAATTTAGTTCAGGTTCGAGCTCCTTTGATTAGACAAGCCTTGACACCACCATTGTCAAAACATTCTCCTATGCAATTAATCAAATCCAACTCTTTCCTCTGAAACTCTTCGAATATTGCATTTGTTATTTCTTTGATTTTTTTTCAGTAGTAAAAGAAAAATAGTAACTTTTTCAACACCCCAAGGATGTTCACTTAAATGAACATACATTAATATCATCACAATCTGTTCACTTTTGGATGAAACTAGAATAGAGTAGCGTGAGACATAAAACCAAAGTATGTGCCTGCCATATTTTACTTTCTTTAGAATATGTGTTAGAATCTCATTGCCACACCACAATGTCAAAAAATCATTTTGAGAAAAATATAAACTGTGAAGAATCTTTTCGCATTTTTTTTACGTAACTTACATACACTTTAAGGAAGCCAATAGATCTATAATACAAAACAAATTCATTGTTTGTTTATCTAATCCGTTCCTAGTTTCTCTCAATGATAGGTTTCTAGAAGCTAAAAACAAAACTACATCAATTACCATTTTTAAAACCTCTTCCACATATTGCTGTTCTCTTCTGATTAATTTGCAAAGAGCTGTCAATGCCCAAGCCAGATAGGCTTTTTTCGAGTAATCTCTATGACAGATAGTTTTCTTTACGGTAAGAGCTATTTTCATTTCTTGGGATCACTTAATTAAGGTTTTGTCAGGTGGACTTTTTTTAGTAGTTAAAGCCCTCTCTTTTTTCAAGTTTTGAAATATGTTTGTTTTGAATAGGTTCAACTTGATTAAAAATAAGACATGGGCCACCTAAAAGTTTCTGTTGAGATTTACTCCACAACCAGTCTCTCAGGATTTTGTAAAAAGTCCGGCAAGTATTTAAACTAGTAAATAAATGTAGTATATTCTCCAACTGAACCAGTAGCTTTGTTAGAATTACCGAGGACTGTACAAATTCATCCCATTCAGTGCATTCGCATTAACATAAATTAAATTATACTTCTACACTATAATGTCATTGAATGTAATGGAATGTGGAGTATTACTTAGAATAAGTTTGATATACTTTATCTTGCAAGTGAGAAGCAATAAATATTTACAACATTTTATATTAAATGCTTTATTTTAATTTTATTGGAAATTGTATATACACTTTTGGCTAGTAGTTTAAATACTGGCCAATCATTAATCATTAAAACAATAATTGTGAATTTACATAAATATTCATTTTTTAACAATAACGATCCAAAGTTTGTAAACGTTTGATTTGTCTTGTTATGTTTGAATATCTTTGTCGCAAACACCATCTTTAATCTTCACTAATGCTGAAACAGAATAATTGTGTAACATTAATACATTTGCGCTTAAAAAAATGAAAATTAATTTCTAAACATTCTTTTGCTTGATATGTTTAGATAAGAACCAATAAAATAATTATTTATCAATAAATACCACAATATAAATGTTTAATACATCAATTTAATAAATGTTTTAAGTCACATTTAATTATAACAATATATGAGAGTTTTAGAAACTTTAAGTTTTTCTATAATAATAATTAATCAGAGGGAGAATGAATCTAATGATGTGTAATCAGACCAAGTTATTCACTTTCCTGATTGTTTAATTTTGAGTGTTGCATGATCCATAGCATATTTTTTTGTTTAAATTAATAAACCGATATTTTTATAATGTAAAAATTATTCATTAATGTTTGTGGAATTGAGAATCTAGATTCCTTATTATAAAAGCCACATTTTGTCAATTTGTCTACCGAGAGTTTTTCTCAAACTTCCCGATGAGACACAAAAAGGAATCTTTGAACACTGATTCCCGTCAAGGCTATAACTAGATATATATTTTGTCATTTGGTCACAATGTGATGAATCCCCCTTGGGGCCACCCCTGTGAAAAATGAGTCACTTTCAAGAATCAAGATTGTTTATGAATTCATTAGGCTTTGATTAAAAAATAGCTTCATATATTGATTTTGGTTTGGTTTGAGTGCACCCTAGTCTTTTTTTAAACCCAAAATGAGTAAACAATAAAGCTTGCAGCCCCATCTTAAAAAAATTTCCTACATATTGGCTTAAACAGGCTCTGATATTCAAAATGATGTATTTTAACATAATTTTGTCTGTGGAAGTGCAACTAATTTCAATACGCTTGTGTCCTCTTGCCAAACAGACTGGCGTCTTCGGAAATAAATAATCGTTTGGGGATGAAGGAGGGTTGCAGTACCGTAACTTGCACATAGTCCTAGAATGTCACATGCTAGATACGTACCCCACCCTCATTCCTCCCTGAGACATCGTACGGGGATTACGAACTGTACTCCCGGTGCCGGGCCCTCTGATACGTACCCCACCCTCATTCCTCCCTGAGACATCTTACGGGGATTATGAACTGTACTCCCGGTGTCGGGCCCTCTGATACAAGCCACTCCCGGTCCCTCACATGTTTTACAGTAGCACCACTTGTCCACGTCGGGCTTTTTGATGAGACTTTTATAAAATCTAGTTCACTTTGATAACACTGCAGCCCACGTCTGTATCTACTTCATGTGTGATATCGGACTGCTTAACCCACGTATTTGTGTGTGTTTATAATAAATGTTTGAATTAATATTTAGATACCGGAATACTTAACATCGTCCAGGCTGATTTTACTTATAGTACGTCTGGTACATAACAATAGATGCACTTTTTAATTGGAAAATGCCACTTTCTGTGGACATAAATAAGGTTAAAGGAGACGTTTTCAGATAAGGAGCCACATTAGAATCCGTGCACGATACCGAAATGGCGGCTATTTATGGCCGCCATCTTGGTGTCTTAGAATTAGTTGTATCTCAGCTCCTTCTTGTTCGATTTTCTTTTCTTTTTTTTGTTTTTCGAAAGCTCTAATTAAGAATAATTTTTGTTGTCATCTTTACTTTTCCCTTAACCTTAAGGTTTCCGTATAATTTAAAATAAATACCTAGATTTTAGTATTCGTCTTGTAATTTTATTTGTTTTTGTGTGTGTTTTCTCTTACATTTGCTTTCATTCTGATATAAAATTATACTCATATAAATCATTTAACTTTCTTTTCTTGCAGATTAGACTAAATTGAATAATCTTCAAAATGATTAAAAGGTGCCTGCGGCTGGAAAATGTTGACTTTGACTCTCCACCTGAGCTTCATGTTAAAGATTCGACCAAATGTTGCATTTGTCAATAATCTGGTGATTAAGACTTGATTTTCCCAGCCTTACACGCTGCAAAACCCCTTGGTGGTTCTGGCTACAGGATGCCTTGGGAAGATTTAACAGAAGTTCAAAATTTTGGTGCATTTACTAATGGTTTGGATGTACAAAAGTTAAATGAGGGGGTAGGTATAGAAGTAACATTAAAATAAATAAAGCAAATTGGCATAAAATGTGTGCACATAACGTCAACAGAACAAAACTAGCCAGGGCGAAGAAACGCAAACGTTCATCTTCTTTGCAAAATGATTCACCTGAGAACATTCCACAGACTTTATCAGAGCCAGACGATAAACCCCATGGAAAATGTGTTGCTCCACATCATTTATTAAAACGCAATACTATGGTTTGCTTGTAAGATTAAATAATATTGAAATAATAGGTCAATCAATCTCTTCAGGGTATTCTAGCTATCTCTCTACAATGACTCAATACGAGTGTTCCAAGAAGCTACCAGCTCTTACTTGTATTGTTTGTGTATTCTAGTGATAGGTGGACCTACTCCTAGCAACGAACGTACCTGCCTCCTGGTTGCAGTTGTGAACAGCCATCTGGCACATGTTGCTGAAAGTTCTGGTCTCCACACCCCCCACTCCTGCACACAAGGGCTGCCACAAGGAGGGGCAGATTTCTGGACAACCTTCACCTCTGCATAAACTACCGGTACTGGTCAAAAATGCTGAAAAAATAGAGTACATTTAGCAAATATTTTGGTGTGGGCGAATGTTTTTTAATATTTCAATTTCAAGCAAGAAAAGTAATATTGAAAAGGAGGGTGTGGTGAACATTTGAATATTCAAATAATGGAAATTGTAGCGTGAATTCAAGAGCGCTGAATTTGGTACTAATGTATCACACTAGTAGATAATATCTGCGTGGCATCCATTTTACTGAGAAACACGCCATTAAGTCAGCAGTTCTGCCATATAAACAGGTTGTATTTCCTGTTTAGTGGTTTCATCGCGTTTTAACGGCTTCTAGTGTAGCTTAATTAAATTGCATGCAGGCGTTTTCAACCACTTGGAATAGTCCTAAGGTAAACGGGAGCAGCAATTGTGTAAGCAAAGAGGGTTGTGACCATTTTAAAAGTGAAACAAGGAAGGTAACAAGACTATACATGTGACGGTGAACAAACAGACATACTAACCTTTGAAAAAAGAGATTGGGAAATGGAAAAAAGTATAATTATAACGGTTCTAGAAGTTCTAGACTTCTTAAGACTAGAACAAATAGAAATATATTTCTTATTTCTACTAGCTACCTCATAAATGTGAATACTTACCCTCTACGGACAAGTAATAGACCCAATGTACTAATAAACAGCACCTGAACAAGTACAAATGCAGCCAGTGGTGGATTAAACAGCTGGAGGCTCTTAAGCGCAACTTGATTGTAGGCCACCCTCAACCCTTATAATTTAAAATAATTTTAATAAAGAAACTCCAATGACTTGTAAAGTACCATTTTATTATTCTTTTAAAAGAAACACCAATAAGTATTTTATATATATAAGTATTTTATATATATTAATATAGTGATAGTGCTGCTCTCGATCTATAGTAAACACAAAATGAGTTAAGGAAAAGTGCTGCTCTCTAGTAAACAAATAATGAGTTAAAGATAGTTTCTGCTACTGCCATCTATCAGACAAGTAGTGCCGCAATTAAATGGATACAAGTCAGGATGGATACAATTCAGGATTTTGTGGGTATAATTCAAATCTTTCTAGTGGATACAATTCAGACTTTTTATTTGTGGTGCTCGTTTAAGAAAATCTCTGAATGGAGACCATTCAGAATGGATACAATTCAGGGTTTTGTGGGTATTATGATAGTTGATACAAATAAGACTTTTTATTTGTGCTGCTTGTTTAAGAAATGTATGAATGGATACAATTCAGCTCCCCCTAGAGGACAGGGCACGTAGAGACCTGAAGGTGTTCAAACATGCTAGTGGGGGAAGGTGTTAATTAGGGTGGGTGAGGGGTGGTGAGTGGGTTATCTTCTAGATAAGTTCTTCACTCTTTTCTTATTTCACTACTTAGTGGCCATCTCAGGCCACGAGACCTTTCGCTGTTTCCGGACAATATTAGCACTTCAACTGGTGGCACTATAAAACGTAAGCAACTCCCCAAGGTGAGTACAGTGGAACTACCACTTCTTTGGTTTTACATGACAGCTAGCAGAAACTAGTAGATGGTATCAGTAATTCCAACATTGTCTGAAAGTAGCTTTTGTCAACATATTTTGAAATAATTATTATTTACTAATTAATACTATTATTATCACTAAAAATATCACTAATCATTTTTAAAAACACTTCCCCAAAGATTACAGTATAATTTTATTTTACATAATCAAATTTAAGAAAAAAAGTCTAGTAATTTCATTCTAGTTTTTATTTTAACTCTTGTGGCAATTACAAGTTAAATAGATCGTGAAATTTTACATTTAAAGGTATTATATTCATCTATTAATATTTATATAACTGACCTCGCATATATTTAACATAAATAAATGGTTTGTGATAATAAAGAAGGAAAAACATACAAAATGTTTGTGAAATAATATAAAGTTTAAATTTTTTAAACATGAGTATTAATACAACTCGCCGTCTAACCTGCAAAAAATTCCACTACGTCATGATCTGTTGTGGCCTCTATACAGTGGCCATATTTGTTTTAAGCATACATGGTCACTTTTAACGTTCTTTGCTTTTAATAATTAATTAGAATTAAACAGCCAAAGAAAACTTCAATACTAAGCAACCAACCAAACGGTTATTCTCATAACAAAAATCTAATAATTTTAAAATACATTATAACAGTGAATTATCGTATAAAGTACAGTGAATAAAACCACGTGCGTGAGTCAACATGTTGAAGAACAAAATATTTTATAGTTGATTACTATTGATTTGTATTTAGGCCTGTCTATGCTACCCGTTAATAATTTTATTACAAATTTGAATAGTACATTGCCTTTTTTGAATAATAACTCGGCTACTTAATAATCCGTGTGTCCTTTTGTGAATATTATTTCGGTGTGTGAGCGTGGTTATCCTCGGAAATAAACTGTTTTTTAGTGATCTTTGAATAATTATTTATCTAATATAACATTAAAGCGTGTGATAAAATAAGATATCGAGTGTTTCTCAGTGATTGATATACATTATTTGAAAACTTATGTGTATCAAGACTATAAAATAAATCTTTTAACCCCAAGATTGTGTTGTGTTGCCCTCTAGTTTTAAATTTTTTATAGCATTCCAAAATAAATCTGTGAAGTGTAAAAAAAATTAATTGCGTGTCTTTCTCCAGTGTTGTATAAAAAATACCAGGACTTCAAGTTATAAGTTATTGTATTTTTATTAGAGACTTTGTTACAACTGTTTAAGAGGAGTGAATCCAAAATAGATTTTTATTAATCAGGATAGCTTTTGATTTGTCATTGTGATTTATTTTATAGGCCTTAACATATTTTCTAAGATGTTGATTTTTGTTTGTTAAATTATTTAGTCATTATAAATAGACCTACATATTAAAACAATATAATATAACAGATTGTAAAGGTTGAGGTTGTGGTTGTGTAAAACTTAGGATAATGTATTGATCTGTATTTTTTTTCCAGCCTGAGTCTGTCCAAACCCAGGGAAACACCTATGGAGGGTGGGCAAGCTGTTCCAAGAAGAAGAGAGAGACATGCACACATCAGAGACAAGAGGACATCATCAACGTTGCTGCTGTAATTAGACAAGAGATGATGGAATACTTCGATTCATTCAACGTGGCAGAGAAAACAGCAAGATACTTGAAACTCGGTGTTAACACTGTGAGACGGCGAGGATAAATAAAAAGTTTTATTTACATAATTACAAGATACATATCTATGGAGTCACTTGTTTTAAGGCTTGTAGTTCCTCTCATCTCTTGGTTGAAGTTCGTTCATGCTTTCTGTGTAGTGAAAATTATAAGGATACTCTACTGTGTTGGACCAAGGACAAATGAGGGACAGAAGTCTACTTATGTCCCAGCTTCTATTGCTCAATCGTTGGGTTGAACTTGAAAATGTTGCTCTCGACAGAGGATCCATCAGATGGTTATGAAAACAAAAGAGAGAGGTCATAATAACTAAAGTTCAACTTTAATCCCTTCTAGTGTACCCATTACACTGAGATGGGAAATTTATCCTTGACTTTACCAATAAACACACTGTTGATCAGCTTTCAAGATTTGTGTCTGGGTACGGAATTATGAAAATGTTGGTGTTTTAAAACTTACAAATTGAACTGGAATAGTATAAGCAACTGCAATATTACTATTAATTCAATATTATAATTTTACCGAAAGAGTTCTATTTCATGTAGTCTGACAAAATCGCAATCAATTTCAACTTTTAAAGTTGAGGCAGGTATATTATTGTAAGAGAAAATAAGCATGACTCTTATGAGTTTGGATTGCTGACACATTATTTTAGAAGTCATCGTAGCAAATGTGCTTGATAAATTGACGCTGAATTCGAGTGTACCAAAGATCTAACTCTTTCAGAGATTTGTAAAAATTGACTTGCCTTAGTAAGTATATGAATGCATCTGGTATAGTAGATGAATCTATTACTAGTCGATTGGAACCAACTATAGCTGGCTTACCTTAATCCCTGAGTAGTTGTGCAAATATCAACCTATAGATGATTACAAAATTT
Source organism: Timema poppense (assembly GCA_902141375.1). Classification (NCBI taxonomy): domain Eukaryota; kingdom Metazoa; phylum Arthropoda; class Insecta; order Phasmatodea; family Timematidae; genus Timema; species Timema poppense. Next base: position 20,749 of record CABFOV010005403.1, read on the forward strand.
TTTTGCAACTATCCCTGTTCTTCCTGGGAAAAACACTGCCCCTAATATCGTGTCAACACTAAAAAAATATTGAATTATAGTCATCAAATTTTATGTGTCTCATAATATTATTAAAATGAACTAAACTAGGTGAGTATATTTTCTCCAAATTCAAAATATTTATTTCTTTTGAGAATATTCCTATATTCATGCTTGTCGGTATCACAACAAATGGATTTACAGCTTTTACTGGTGTCAAAAATGGGCTCATTGCGTTGTCTAAGAAAGATGAAAGTTTTCCACGATTTGTTTTACAGTTTTATTCTCCACCAGCGAACACTTTGTGGAATACTTTTAAAATTCAATGAAGTTGTGAAGCTTGTTATAGATATTTTCATTCAAGTGAATTCTCTTCATATACGCTTGTTCAGATCACTGGTAGACGAGCTTAATCCTCTAATTAAGACCTCCTGCTCCATACGGAACTACGCTGGTTCAGCAAAGTACGAGTCCTTCGTTCCAATTATTTTCTGTCAGGATCAGAGTTTAAACATCTCTTCAGAGAGTTCTAACAAGCCCAGTTTCTAGTACAGTTTGCTTCACTTCCTTTTATGGACATTGACATTGAGATCTTATCAAGTTGTGCATCGCAGTATTTCTATCCTTCATTAGAAATGGAGCTGACAGCTTTCCAAAGGGATTTATAATTGAAGAGTATTTCAAGTTTAGGATGTGTTTAGCCTCTTGTACCGAAGGGGATTTGTGTGAGTCCTCATTTTCAACCATTAAATTTGTGAAAAACAAAAACAGAAGTACTCTCACAGATAAACATATCGATATATGTATTTGAATGAAGTTTACAAGCTACTCACTTAACTTGAAGCGAATTGGGGATAAAATTTAATGCCATTCTTCTCATTAAGAGTAAGCTACATATTAAGTTGTTTTTTAAACATTCGACTTTCATTTAGTTTTAAAAACGAATAATCATTGTACTATTTAGCATTAAAATTAATTTTATTATAAAAATGTACTAACATTTGATTATTATTTGAATTAATATAATCAAACCAAGCCACAGAACCCCCCTCAATTTGAAAACAGTTATTCTGTTATTGCCTTTGTACAGATAACAATAATGACCGACACGCCTAAGTGATATGGAACATTTTTAAACTGAGTATCTCTCAAAACAATGTGACAGTTTAAAGTAGCTCCCATACCTAATGAGTTTGTTTTCCCCTGGCCTTGAGAGAGACATGATGTTTTGTTTGTTCAAGCACAGAATAGACAGAGGCCGAGTGGGCGATCTCGATGGCCTTGACCGTTATTAATATTATTCTTTGAGGTCTCACAGCATTGTTGCCAGATTGGGAGCTGTGTTTTATTTGGTCATTTTCTTTATACGGATATTAGTTACGCTACTCAAATGTTCACTCCTTCTCATGTATTATTACTTAGCAGAGCTTATTTAAAAAACTATTAAATTTACTTGGAAGGCGGTTTAGTAGTTAGTTTTAAGGCGGTAAACTTCTGAGCTAAGGAATTTGATTTTGACAAAATATTGGTTTATTCGTTCTGGTAACTCATCATGTTTGGTATAAACAAAGTTTACTTATTCCTTCAGTCGGGTTTATTTTGTTTTAAAAGCTCTGAGCTATGGAATAATTGAACTTGATGGAAGAATCAGGGTTATTAGACCAACGTTATCCTGTTGCACTTAAATATAATGTTTATTATTAAATTATAATGTTTAATAATAGTGTGTCTGGCTTCCCACGCACGCCTGACCGCAATGATTTATAAATAATACTAGATATTGTTAATAGAAGTAATAAAGTTATATTGTGTAGGGAGCACCACCAGACATTTCAGGAGCTGGTAATCCATTACCTCCTGCTCGGGTTATAAGCAGGGTAAATACTCCAATGGGGTGGGGTTGAGGAAAGACGAGTAGGGGTAGTCTACACACAGTAAGTAGAGGGTGGGGAACAATTTACGAAAAAACACACTCAATAGACCCAACTGAGATTCAAGCCTTGATATCTTCATCAGATGTCCAGTCTAACATGAGTGTGACGCTCTAGAGTCTAGATTATTGACTAGTGGCTGACCGTTCAGTCAAAGATTGAGAAGAGCATGGAGCGCTCTCCTCCCCCACCCTACTATCGGTCAACATCCTTCACCTAGCCTGGGAACTTCAGGAAACTAGGTTAAAATATTATTATTATTATTATTATTATTATTATTATTATTATTATTACTAAACATCACTAATGTTTTCAATGATTTTTCATAAGAAAATATGTTTGGAAATCATGTTAGAATGTTCGATAAAATAAAATTAACTCATTGTAATTCTTAGGATTTTCAGTGTGACTTTTGAGCTTGAATTTGTTTGACCAATTGATATATTCTTGGGGTTGTACTCTTGCTCAAAGCTAATCTCATATCATCGCTTGAGTTCTGTGCTTGTTTTTGATTAAAGGCAAAGTAGATAATCCCTGTTAATTAAAAATAGTTGTCGAAAACCCCATCAGATAACGCAAGGCAGATCGCTGAATATTTGGGTAGGATATTACCTTCTTACACCACAGCTCTTAAAGTCTTACACCGGATTTAAACAAGTCCTTGAAGTTACTATTGTTTTGAAGTTCGATCACCTCTTCTTGGATTTCATCAGGAAGGTCCTTGGGCTTGACACTGAAAGGATTTTGAAAAGGTTTCTTAATGAATTCACTTTCATTTTTGCCATATTCTGAAAAATAGCGTGTGAAGTTGTCCTTGAATATTTGCAAATTGCACAACACCTTATATTGAACCTCATCTGGGATGGTAGCGTAGCTATCATCGTCAGCAAGGGCTTTCATTGTCGGAAATGCAGAATAGTTTTTCTCTTGAACTTAGTTAATCCAAAAATAAATTGTACACATAAATGCGTGAAGTATGTCTTCAAACACAAAAATGTTGGTGACACCTTACAACTTTTCATTTCCAGAACACTGTGGCTGCAAATTCAGGTGATTAAAATGGGAGAAAATAGCCACAAGATTGGCCAGTTATATCTCAAATTTGGTTCAGAAAAATGCTCCAACAAATGTTGCATTTTCATCTCTATGAAGACCACTTTCATCTCTTCACTTAATTGTTACAAGCATTCCAACATATTTCCTTTTGAAAACCAATGAACCTAAGTGTGAAAAAAAAATAAGGTCTCGTGATCAGCGTCCAAGATTGTGCGTGATTTTACTTTTATAGATACAAGTGTAAAATGCACTACTTTTAACAGCATCTTTATGGCCAGTTTCATTGTATTGGCCCGGTCTTTCAGAAACTTTTTTGACGGTAATGCTAGGCGATGAATGATGCAGTGCATCGTCGACAGGGAGGAGTTTTTCTCTTTCACCAACTTTGCTAAGCCCGAACGAGAGCCTATCATAGCAGGAGCTTCAATTGTACAAAATCCAGCGAGGCTCTTTTACTTAATATCAAGCTACTCAAAATAATTTTTAATTACATCTTTTCCTTTAGATGTTGTATTCAGCTCTCAGGATAGTAACAATTATTCCTTAGTTGTGTTATTGTTGTCTTAAAAAAACGAGCCAAACAATCAAATGACAGTATTGAGCAAGTCAGTGCTTTCGTCACCTTGCAGACCAAAAAAGATAGATATTTTAATCCCGCAAAATAGCTGCTCTTCTATGTAATTTGACATTGTAATGATCCGTGCCTTGACAGTGTTGTTCGATAGTGGAATTTCTTGAATTTTGTTACAGCTTCTTCACCTAAAATTTGTTCGACTGCTTTAGAAAACATGGCTTAACTAGGGTTTCCCCAATTAAATGAGGATTTTCACCCTAGGGATTAACTGAGAAACCTCAAAAAACGCTACAAGGGCTTTTTCAGACGATTCAAATCTTGTACCAGTTTTCCCTAGATTCATTTTCTTCGAGTTTTTTAATATTCCTGCAAAGTATTCAGTATACCAATCACGAAAATTAGGATGGAGTGTCTTTAAATGACGTTCCAGCTTTGCAGGTTGCATTGCCGAGTACCATAGTGTAACACTATTGAATCAATCATCCCACTTTGGGCATCGATTGAAACACTACGGATTAATTCCCTGATATAATAATGCTGTGATGATGTTTAGATTGTCTATAGCTCCGTGATCGAGCGCCTATCGTCACTGTACGGAAAATATACCGTTTAACCAGCTGTCTATAGCTCCGTGGTCGAGCACTAATTAAAACGGTATAGTTAATTAATGTAAGAAAGAGAACTGTTGATGGCTGTTTATTCCCACACGGTTTATTTAAATGACACCTTTTAATTACTTATACATATTCCAATTAAATGTTGTATATCACTGCACACTTGTGATATTAATGTAAGTTATTTTATACTTCGTTAGACTGTGACTGCCAGTGTGTGGCTCTGACTTGTGCGTGGGCGGTTTGGATCTCGGTGTAGATGTTTGGATCCTGGGTGCCTGGCTGATACGCACAAGCGGTTTATATATGACATACCCCTTGCATCTTTCTCCCCTCGCCAACAGTGTAAAATCTAACTAATAGAAAGAGTCTTGGCGACAGGTGTTGTGAAGTCTAGTTTCTTATTGGTATAGAGAATTGGCGTCTTCACCAAATACTGCGGAGTTGTTCCTTTTAACAGGAAATTTGTTATAACAAATATATTTTAGAGGTGTAATCCTTTTCACATTATTTCTGAGAAGCGCGTGTTTCTTCATGGATGAATCTTAAAAGGATACTCTACATATATTACTTTAAAGAAAAATTACCTTCATCCGTGACTTTTTATATAATTTAGAGTAATATAAACCAATATCATTAGAATAGCATAAATCACAGACTGGAGTTTCACTTTATTATTATTTCAATTGTGGTGAGACTGGAATTGATATAATCGCTTTACCATATTTCCTCTTTCAAGCCATTTTCCACAAAACAATACACAGCACACACAAAAAAGAGTGGAGTGCTAATTCAAAATATCAGGAAATTTGACTTGAACACGAACATAAATCTAAATCAACAACACCTAAAGACTGACGGTGTAAGCGGAATAAAGAAATACACAAGTACATCAAGGTACAAGACCATAAGAGCGATATCACCCTAGCGTTTTAATATGATTCTGTTTTCCATCTAACAATGTGTGTTTGGAAGTATTTATATATGTAGTATCAGGCAATCTAGACCCTGAACAAACGTCACAAGCTAACCGACTAAAATAGAGGATCCCAACATAAGCTCCGTAAAGACTGCTGTGGGTATTCGTGAAGAAAATGTATGGGTTTAATAATTCTGATTATTAACTTTTTTTCATTTATTATACAAATATTTTAATTTGATAAATAATCTATTCTTTTCCTCTACCTTTCAACTTCAATCAAACATGTTTTTTTCGAAACAACCCGATAAATCCCTATGAATACACCATGACAACAACTTGTCTTCTTATGGCTATTACACTATAAAATAATTAAGACTATGCAGTAGAGTCTACAAGGAGTGGTCGTGTTACGAGGGTGTCAAGAGTCAGAGATAAAGGATAACGAGAAGCTCATAAGGTGCGTATTCACTTGAGAATTTTAGTTGGAACGAACAGAACAAGCCGAACATCCCGAAAGAGCTCAAACAAATGATACGTCCGAATACTCCGAGGAGCAATCGTACCGTAAGCTGGTGCTAGACTTGTTCCCGCCAATTTGGCAATGAACAGGACAACTGGAGCTCAGTCTCAAAATGGATTAGATAGGGGCAGCAGGTTCCTTCTTTGGGCTGTGTACATTGACTAAAAATAATAAAAAGTAGGACAGGAAAATGTGGATAAGGTGGCTTTTTTGTAGATGGAAAAATACACAACTTTTAAGGGGATTGAACGAAGGACATTTCCAAGATTTCCCCCGAATATTATCTCAAGACTTTGAGAGATTGGTTAACCTTGTCAGCCATAAAATTTCTAAGAAGGGCACAAAGTTCCGTAATGAAATACCAGTGAAAGATTGTTTGGCACTAACTTTACGTTTTTTAGAAATGGAGGACTCATTTAAAACCTTCCAGTACCTGTTCAAGATTTCAAAACAATGTACTTGTGTCGCATTAAACGCAGCACTAAAACATTGCAGAGCACGCATCGTGTTTTTTAATTTCATAGTAATAAAAGCTCATATTGAGAGTTTCATAGCAACGAGCTTTTTTCATAGATATCTATTAACCTCAAACATTATTCTGCAGCCCACTCCATTACAGTAAACACTCCGAACGGTCAGAACAGGTGCGAAAACACGTATCCGCTGAGCACAGGCAAACAAATGACTTCTTTTGAGCACTCACAAAAAACCGACAGTTGTTTGATACCGTTCAGTTCCATTCGGCGCGTGTTCTCGGACAGGTGTTCACTTGAGCAATTTACTCCAAACGAACAGAACGAACCAAGCGCTCACGAAAGAATGCTCACGCACCTTAATACTTCTTTCCATTCACACGTGCGAGCAAAGGCATTCATTCGTATCTCTCTTTACCTTCGAAACACACGCGCAATAAAGGCATGCGCAGCTAGCTCGACCGTCGAAACCGGTTCCGGTCACTTTTTGGTGGTGGGGGAACACGTGACTCAGTCGCTCTCCATTAATTGCGCCGCTGTTTACGTCATTTAGAGCGCGCTTGGGTGGGCTCGGGGACCAATGGTTGAAAATCACTGTTCTAGTACATTCGTTCACTGAAGCGGTACACTAGCCATATTTAAAATAGCTATACCAGTATTGTGAATAAATATAACAATTATTTACTACATTATTATCATTATTATCGTTAGAGCTCAATATCATCGTGATTATTGAGGCCAGCCCAAATTTAAAAATACGTTTAAAAAGAAAAAGAAATGATTCATTAAATAATATGTTATAAACAAACACTCTAGCTTGATTGTACAAAGAAAATAAATAAATATATTAATAATTTTTGCTTTCCCATTTAAAATGCATTGAAACGGAAACATTTTAACGAAAATATTTCAATAACTATTTTTAGCATGGTTTGAAAATTCCATAAGAATTATATGTTACTAAAATAAATAAAAAACAACAATGTTGAATTATTAGATATTTTTTTTAAACAATTTTTTGTTTATAACCGTGCATTTATGGGTTGGCTCAGCCTTAACTCTGAAGTTAGTTTTCTATATAGTTGTTGATTTCATTCTCAAAGTTCTCAGAAAGGCAACTGTGGCGCAACTGGGGAAGACATGGGGGGGCATTGCCCCCCTGAAATATATTTGCCCTTCCCTTCAACCTCAAACATTGTTTTACTACAACGTTAATAGTCTTTTACCCTTTTGTTAAATACTTAGATTTATCTAGGGCTGTTCACAATTTGTTTTCCGGCTGATATAATTAGTTTTTATATTATTGCTGTATAACATTGCTCGTTCATGATTTAATTGAAATATACTTTGTTGAAAAATATGACATGGAAATGGAACTCATAATTTTTTCTTAGCGCGAAGTTTTATTTAAGTGTCCAAATATTGTTGTTGAGCTTAAGGCAACTCCAGAACGGTTGAATAAGATAATAATATAATTTTAATGTATATTATGATTTTATTTAGTTGTAAAATTCAAGATATGACCACTTCAAATAGTTTTTAGGAATATCAATTTTACAAAAATGATACAAGGGTTGCGAGGGTGGGAGGAGGGGGGTTGCAAGGCAAGTCCCTATATTAACTTTTTAGCTTGCCCCCTGCCCCCCTCTTTGTCAAATTACATTCCACCACCACTGCAGCAAGGTGTGTTATTTTATGTCTCTCCATCTCTTCGCGTCTCGCAATTTATAAATATTAATAACTAAATTAATATTTATAGCTATACATATACACAATATTAAAAAATAATAATGTACATTCAAATTCTATAAATGTAATGTTAAACAACCAGCCTCATGCTGTGGTTGTCAACGCAACTGTCTACAAACCTAGGGGTCCCGGGTTCGATTCCTAGCTGGTAGCATGGGTACTTTTACCCAGGGTTTAGTTAATATGCCTCAAGTTTATATGTATATATATATATATATATATATATATATGTGTGTGTGTGTGTGTGTGTGTGTGTGTGTGTGTAAGATAAGCACAAAACTAAAATAAACTATACCATAGAATTTCGAATTTGAGCTAAAACAAAATATAAAATCTAAGTTAAATCATATAACAAACACTTTTACCTTATACTGTTATTATAATTTAACATTAACTAACAAATTTTAATATCGCAATATAATTATAAATGAAGCTTTAATCTAATTTTTTTGTGATATGATTTTCCAAGAAAATTAGTTATAAATGCAAATGCATTAAAATATTAGTTAAAACTAATCTCAATGTAGTTTAAATTTTGCTATTGTTATCAAAAATGTTTAAATTAAAAAGCTAAACCAAATCTTAATTTGGGTTGTACTATAAGTTTTTCTTGAGTACAAGGTTTTTTATTATCATATTTTTACTAGTTTCTTAAAAGAGGGTCGGTAAATCAAAGTTCATGTTTATTCCAAATTAAGAGTTTGTGTACTACCTGATTCAATCTTATATTTCAAAAATACTTTAAGAGAATATATTATGTTTTCACTAACAATGCATCCAATTATATTAATTTTATAAACTTCACGGTAGTTTTGTAACTTTAATATTTAAAACAGAATTAACTATTGTTCAGGAAAAATTAATTTTATTTTTACTAAATATGTATTTAACACAGAATACATTTTTTTAAACTATTTAATTAAGTGTCTCAATTAAATATCCGGATGAAATATCCTATTAAAAAATAGATACAGTGAGTTATATTAATAATAATAATAATAATAATAAAGTGTATTAATTCATATCATAATTAGTTAAAGTCTAACGTTAATTAATACACACCTAAATGCCAATTAATAAATGCGATGCCGATATATTATTTCTCTCATATCTTGGCACCTAATATCGAGTAGCCGAGAGACACCTTTTTTTTTTACCAAGGCACGAATTCCATTTAGTTAGAGAATTACTTATATTAATTTAAATGAATTGTTTTCTTTTAATTGAATAGAGTTCTTGTTAAATTAAGTCAACCCTTTGTTAACCACCATTTGAAAGGCTTAATATTATTAGATATCCAAAACATTCTTACCAACAATAAATATGGTGATGTTGGTCATGTTGAATAGAGGAGTGAATGCTTGTTACTCTGCCTACAGAAGCACTGGACTGACTGACAGGACCACATCCTCCACAGCCATTTTGCAAACAGGGTCACACGACAGCTATAGCTGCTGTCCGTCGTAATATCAAACTTCAGTAAAAATACAGCACATGTATTATAGCAGCATAAAATAAAATGACGGAAAGAAACATATTATATATATATATATATATATATATATATATAT